>MU223097.1:3463882-3484498 GCA_018584345.1 Thuja plicata | reverse complement strand
AAATACGAGAATACTGAGATTCAACTTCAAGGATTCACTGACTCCGACTGGGCTGGAAATTCAATCGATCGTAAAAGTACTACAGGATGTTGCTTTAGTCTTGGATCAGCTATGATTTCCTGGTTCAGTAGAAAACAATCAATAGTTGCTCAAAGCTCCACTGAAGCAGAATATATGGCCGCTTCAATGGGAGCTCGAGAAGTAGTATGGTTAAGGAAATCACTATTTGGATTGTTTGGTAAGCCATTAAAACCTACCATAATTCATTGTGACAATGAAAGTTGTATCAAACTTTCAGTAAATCCAGTCTTTTACAATCGCTCCAAACACATAGAAATTCCTTACCACTACATAAGAGATATGGTAGATAGAGATATCATTAAGTTGGTCTACATCAGTACTGAAGAACAAAATGCTGACATCTTCACCAAGCCTCTTGCGAAGTTGAAAATCGAGTACTTCAGAAAGAAACTTAATTGTGATTAATTTTGAGATTAAATCTCACTATTATGTAAATTGAAATATTCACGAATAAAATTAAAAGTTAAATAATGCAATATTGTGTATGTTGAAAGATGACGATCTTTCTTGTGTGTGAAGTCACTGTTGTAAGGTGACGACCTACAATAGTTTGACTTATGTTATCATTCAATCTAGTTCCGAATTAGTCGGGGATTACGATAACAACTGGTTCAAGTTTTGATCTGGATTATGCCGGAAGTCCTGATTCAAATAATCATGTGTTATTTAAAGGGAATATTAACAAAATTCCAATAACACCCACATCTTGTGAATATTAATCTCGTCTCCTAAGAGGGAGTGTTAAATTATAGCATCGAATTGATTAATATAAACATATAATCGATATCATATATATATATATAATATGTTATTATTAATAATCAATTATAATTATCACTGTTTATAACAGTCGATATACATTCACAACCGATTATATATTATTGGGTTTCATTGTTAATAAAACACAGTCGCTGGTCGACTTAACCGTATATACGATAACCATTAGTTCACATTGTTAATGTGTTACGATAACCATTAACTAATGGTTATGCGAACACCTATTTACAATGCGCCTCCATACGAAACAACGCCAACCTATACACGGCTGTGTAAAGGCATGACTCGACGTGGCTTTGGCCACGTAGAGTCATGACTTTACACAGCCGTGTCTTCTCACTCATATGCTAATACGAATAGTGTGGGCTGAGAAAGACAATCAATCACAGTGGCATTGTCTTCTCTCAGCAGCATACTAACAATCAGTAATATATATATATATATATATATATATATATATAATCAGTAAAAGTATATATACAACATTCAACACAATTATAATAATCAGATTTTCTCTATTTACGATCTTTAAAACTAACAGAGCAGATCAAAAGGAATAAATCTCTAGCCCCGTGACAAGTGCACCGCAGATAGAAGGTGTCAAACCAATAGACTTGATCACACTGGTCTGCCGATCTACCAACAAGCAAAACAAGCAAATACTCTGCCAAGTGTAATGATGCTGATCACTCTTGAATTTGTCAAACCACCACATAACACCTGCACTTGTGGAAGATCTATCCATGCAAGCTGGTAACAATGAGGATCTCAAGGAAAAAAAAAATTTCATGATCTCCACAAAAGGCTAGAAAATGCCTGACCAAACAAAGCCTCCCTTGAAATTCGGGACACACCACCAATACAAATTGTTTGGAAGGTCGATAAGGAACAATTGAATCGCCACAGATTTGAGAAACCAAAAACACCTGCAGAGAGATTATTGCCTAGCCAAGGACAGAAATACGACTAGATCCAAGCGAAGACCATACAAGACAATCATGAATGAAGCCATTGTCACTTAAACTGTAAATAAAATCTGATTTTCCAGGGGCTTCCGCACACCTTCCACAAAAAAATTTCCCCGTCCAGACAAAACAAAAGGCACACAAATCCAATGCAAATTTGGATAAAACACTGGTAAATTGTAGATAACTAGGGACCTCAAATAGAATAAATTGGTGAAAACTCTCTAAAGAAAAGTGTTATCCCTCACATGGACACCACATTTAAAATTTTAAAATCAATCTTTCTATCTTTGATTGTCATGTTGAGTATTGGTAAGTTTAAGAATAGACCTTGAACCACCTTGAACTATTTCAAATTGGTTCAGCCAGTACAAACAGGTTCAAAAGGTTCACAGGTTCATCAAGTTCAAATACAACAAGGTTCAGTTCACAAGGTTCTACAGGTTCAATGGAAAAATTCAAAAGTGCAAATTGCAAAGTTTAGAATTCAACTGGTTCAAATGGTATGACAGGTTCAAGATAGATCAATATGGTTCGCAGTAGTTCGTAGGCTCAAAAAGTTAATGTGTCACACTTGAAGATTCAAATACCAAAGGAACTGCTAGTTGTTGCCATTAAATGGAAACATTGCTATAGAGCATGATGTCAGTCGTGTTGGCAAAAGCATTTCAAGGGCCCTCCAATGTGCAAGAATGATCTATCCAAATCATTAACATTTTTATCTTTATAAAAGTGGGCTGACATAGCTGACTGCTGCTGAGAAAAGGGAATGAAATTTGATAGATGGTCACTCTTTAATGCAAGAAAGGTATCCACAATGGTCCCCACATTCATATTACATTATTCGTTTTGGAAAGTTGGTGAATTCATGGACTTCAGATACAATTCCATATGTAGAGCATCAATAATACCATGCACAGTCGGGCTGGTGATTAACCAATTTTTGTATGAGAAATACTATAAAGTTCTATCTCTTTAGAGGATTTTTAAATATATCTAGAATTGAATCAAATTGGCTCTTAAGAGAAAATCAAAATGCAAGTATGGACATGAAGAATGTTCATAATTTTTAATGCAACCAGCAAACACGAATTTGCTAAATCCAGAGAAATACAGTCATGTTTCGGGGGGCATAACTTCCAATTCCATCGTTGGATCATGCTCAATTTTGGATGTGTTCTCAAACCTAATTCTCCAGATTCTTACTGGAGTGATTTTCCAAATTGTGTCACGTGTGGAAGATAGAAGGGAATGTGTAGAGCACTATATAAACTGTCAATAATAGACATCAAATGATGACAACACTTCATCACCATCAAGTGCCACCTATCAACAGGTGTGTGCATGAATCCATTAAAAATAAATGTGATAATTATGGTGAGGGATCAAGCAACAATTCATTAGGAAAAACAAAAATCACTTATATAATATTGGTGATTTATTAATGAATGGAAGGTTGTAATTATAACTAATAAAGGGAGAAAGCTTATGGGAAGAGATTTTAAAATTCTATTTCCAATAATTAGTTACGACACCGGAGAAGCAACTGGGGGATTCTATATATTCTAGAAAGTTAGACACAAAGGGTTCGAGATTCCACCTTTGGCTGGAGACTTTGTGCTGCGGGCAGAGGGGTTTTATTGTTGTTTTCAATTGTAATTGCAGAGGGGGAAATGACAACATATTTTGTTTTCAGATTTAGTTTTCTGTGTAGTTGTAAATGGTCGTCTTTTGGCTACCGTTCTGTATCAGAGGGTAGATGTAATACATTTTGAATCTTTGAGTTTGGAAGTATTCATTTATATTGCTATTGAACTTTGTGTTAATGTAGTTACTTTTGATAAATTCCAGCTACTAACGTCTTTTTGTGTATACAAAGAAACCTTTGAATTTCGTGTATCACATAATCTGAAATAAATCTTGATCTTTCTTTCAATCTGCTGTTTGTAAGTGTTGGGCTCGGAATCTTTGAGTTCTTAGTTTGTATTTACCTATTTTTAAATTGTCACATCTATCCCATGTTTATGGTAGATGGTTGCTCGCCTTCTGTGCCTTCCGGTTAAAGGCATACCAATGATTCTATTAATTGCAAATCCAATGAAGGGAGCTCTACCTTCACATCAAAATTCAGAGAGCGCTTGCACATAATCATTGCAAGCCTCTCAACTGTTAGTTATAGGGTTTTGTCTTCTTGTTTGGGCATTCGGGAGTCATTTTGAAAGGGTTTTGTTAAAATACAGTTTTGTTCACTAACATATTTTTATCGACTCTACTGGGGACCAAAATCGAAGGCCAGTGTCACATTTATTTCCTCAGTTATTTTGTGAATATCTCTATTTTTGCAGAATTGGCGACTCTGTTTTATTAAACATGTTGAAAGGAAGAATTATGAGAAAGGCAAGACCATATCCTCCCATCATGGAAATCCATCAGATGAAGGACAAAGTGTTGCATGAGTTTTGGGATAGATGCAAAGAAAGTATCTCTCGGGCCGTTAGAGAAAATATCAATCTGGGGGATGATCACGCATCTACCTTTTTGTGGAGAAGCCTTTGCGCATGGTTCCACAAACTCAAAGATCTAAAAGAGTATGAAAGAAGAGTGGAAAGACTGAAAGAAGAATTGACAGTCGATGATGAAGAGCCTCCGGTAATATCATCTTACTTCATCTCTCGCTATTATGCAGTCTTTGGTGATCACGATGGCACTCAAGAACCCATGGATAAAGATGTTAAAGGTGCATCTGAATCTTTCTTCTCTCCTGATTTAGAAAGTTTCATATTTGAAAGTGATAATAGTTATCTTGCTTCGAAATTTCCTATTTGTCAAAATTTTCAGAATGTACAACCAGAACTTGAGACTTTTGCTTTTGACGGAGGGGTGAATAAAGGTGATTCTTCATGCCTAACAATGTTTAATCATCCTATAAAAGAATCTAGTCAGTTTGAAAATAAAGTTTACGGTGATGATAAAGTAAAACTACATGTTGGGAAAGCTTCTCATGCTGAAACTCCTATTGATGAAAGAAGTTCTGAAGTTAACTTTCAGCCTGTAGACAAATTGGCTGAAATGTGGAATAATGTTCTTCTTGGTGAAGAAGAAGAAATCGTGGGCAGATTCTTGTCGTCTCTTCAACCAAAGGATTTCTCTCTGAATGGCTCAGGTATCAATCCAAACCAAGTTGAAGATGAGATGTTATTGAGTGAATCTTCTTTTCATTCTGCTTTATGTGACTTTGTTGGGTTGGATCGTGAAAATTATGTAGAAAAATGTAATGATGTGTTTGGTGAAATGAAAGATGAAATGTGTTGTATACTTGATGATAACCTGATTCTTGATAGAATGAAGAAAATATCTATCCAAGAATCGACCCTATGCTGGACGAGATATTTTTGTTTCCTCAAATTGGTCATAATGTTAAAGTCCATGCGAAGGGCGATAGTTCTGGTGAATGTGATTGTGGAAATCATGCAACTCCTTTTGAAAGAGTACTTGAGCATTATTTCTTTCAGTTAGAGTTGATATCTGACCTGGAGGTTATTATAGATAAACATTTGGAAAACAAAGAATGCTATGATGAGGTTTGGTTGTTCGGGAAAGAATGTTGGGTTGCCAAGTTTTTGCATGCTATTAACTTGATATTCAGCATTGAAGAAGTCACTAGAGAGCACTGCTTTCGGGGTACTCCATTCGAGTACAATCCTTTGCTCCAGAGAGGTTCCTATTTCTCTCAGCTAGTGGATGGCTTTGTGTAAGTTTTTCTTGTTTCTGGTCCTTGTGGTAGGGGTTTTTCCTACCTATGTACATATTGTAAATATCTTTTTGTTGTGCGTAGTGGTAGTTGGAATGACTCTCAAGCTTCGGCTTATTGCTAGTCTAGGTGTTTTCAGTTTGTTCTCACGCTGCTCCCCTCCGCCCGCATTGCAAGCAACTCCTTGCATTCCATTTATTTGCGACTCTATTTGCCCAATGGTCTTTGGCATTGCTCCTTGACCAGAGATTCTGAAAGTTCTCTGCTTTTTGCATGAAAAAGCAGCCCCCAAGTAGAGCCAATGTTATCCCTCACATGGACACCCCATTTAAAATTTTAAATCAATCTTTCTATGTCTGATTTTCATGTTGAGTATTGGTAAGTTTAAGAACAGACCTTGAACCACCTTGAACTATTTCAAATTGGTTCAGCCAGTACATAGAGGTTCAAAAGGTTCACAGGTTCATCAAGTTCAAATACAACAAGGTTCAGTTCAAAGGTACAGTTCACAAGGTTCCACAGGTTCGATGGAAAAATTCAAAAGTGCAAATTGCAAAGTTTAGAATTCAACTGGTTCAAATGGTATGACAGGTTCAAGATAGATCAATATGGTTCGTAGTAGTTCATAGGCTCAAAAAGTTAATGTGTCACACTTGAAGATTCAAATACCAAAGGAACTGCTAGTTGTTGCCATTAAATGGAAACATTACTATAGAGCATGGTGTCAGTCGTGTTGGCAAAAGCATTTCAAGGGCCCTCCAATGTGCAAGAATGATCTTTCCAAATCATTAACATTTTTATCATTATAAAAGAAGTGGGCTGACATAGTTGAATGCTGCTGGAAAAAGGGAATGAAATTTGATAGATGGCCACTCTTCAATGCAAGAAAGGTATCCACAATGGTCCCCACATTTATATTACATCATTCTTTTTGGAAAGTTGGTGAATTCATGGACTTCAGATACAATTCCATATGAAGAGCATCAATAATACCATGTACAGTCGGGCTGGTGATTAACCAATTTTTGTATGAGAAATACTATAAAGCTCTATCTCTTTAGAGGATTTTCAAATATATCTAGAATTGAATCAAATTGGCTCTTAAGAGAAAATCTTAATGCAAGTATGGACATGAAGAATGTTCATAATTTTTAATGCAACCAACAAACACGAATTTGCTAAATCCAGAGAAATACAGTCATGTTTCAGGGGGCATAACTTCCAATTCCACTGTTGGATCATGCTCAATTTTGGATGTGTTCTCAAACTTAATTCTCCAGATTCTCACTGGAACGATTTTTCAAATTGTGTCACGTGTGGAAGATAGAAGCGACTGTGTAGAGCACTATATAAACTGTCAATAATAGACATCAAATGATGACAACACTTCATCACCAACAAGTGCCACATGTCAACAGGTGTGTGCATGAATCGATTAAAAATAAATGTAATAATTGTGGTGAGGGATCAAGCAACAATTCATTAGGAAAAACAAAAATCACTTATATAATATTGGTGATTTATTAATGAATGGAAGGTTGTAATTATAACTAATAAAGGGAGAAAGCTTATGGGAAGAGATTTTAAAACTCTATTTCCAAGAATCAGTTACGACACCTGAGCAGCAACTGGGGGATTCTATATATTCTCGAAAGTTAGACAGATAGAGGGTTCGAGATTCCACCTTTGGTTAGAGACTTTGTGCTGCGCGCAGAGGGGTTTTATTGTTGGTTTCAATTGTAATTGCAGAGGGGGAAATGACAACATATTTTGTTTTCAGATTTAGTTTTCTGTGTAGTTGGAAATGGTCGTCTTTTGGCTACCATTCTGTATCAGAGGGTAGATGTAATACATTTTGAATCTTTGAGTTTGGAAGTATTCATTTATATTGCTATTGAACTTTGTGTTAAAGCAGTTACTTTTGATAAACTCCAGCTACTAATGTCTTTTCGTGTATACAAAGAAATCTTTGAATTTCGCGTATCACATAATCTGAAATAAATCTTGATCTTTCTTTCAATCTGCTGTTTGTAAGTGTTGGGCTGGGAATCTTTGAGTTCTCAGTTTGTATTTACCTATTTGTAAATTGTCACATCTATCCCATGTTTATGGTAGATGGTTGCTCGCCTTCTGTGCCTTCCGGTTAAAGGCATACCAGTGATTCTATTCATTGCAAATCCAATGAAGGGAGCTGTACCTTCACATCAAAATTCAGAGAGCGCTTGCACATAATCATTGCAAGCGTCTCAACTGTTAGTTATAGAGTTTTGTCTTCTTGTTTGGGCATTCGGGAGCCATTTTGAAAGGGTTTTGTTAAAAGACAAATCTGTTCACTAACAAAAAGGAAGGAGGTTGCAAAGAGCTGTTCTGATACCATATTGAAAATATTTAAAAATGGGTCAGGGATGAATTGAAGCTAAAATAATAAAATGAAATCTGTACCAATAGAGATCTTTTAAAATTGATTTCCCCTTGGATTTCACTTGCTTTGATACCATGAAAAATTTTAGGCAGAATAATAGAAGCTGCAAATGATTCAATTCATCATAATGTGTTTCGTTCTCTTTTTCATTGAAATGGATAACCTATATATAGGAGTTGTGTTTCCTACTTTATAGGAAACAACTATATGGCAACTCTCCTATATTTGTGAGTTGTTTTAACAACTCACAAACAAACAATTATTATAGTTTAAGATTAAGTTGTTTCCTAACAACTTAATATTAATGTACATAATTGTACTTTAAATTCTATCCATGTGAACACTAATTTCTAACAATATTCATTGTTTATCTTTCAGTAGTCAAAGCTCTGATAAAGATGGGCCTTCTTAAGTCATTAAAGTATTATCTTGCAAATAAATTGATTTCAGACTTGATGCATGTATGGAAGGACAGTCATGTAACTTATACTTGAGACTATTTCTAGATATTGGATGCTGAAATTATGAGAACTTCCATTGATTTTTAGTAAAGAAATTTTTTTATCAGCAGACTTTTCAAATAATATATTATTAACCAAGAGTTGGTGTAGGGAAACTTCGATGATGCTTTATGCTTGAAAATAACTACTTGATTTTGTTTTCAGATGTCCAGTCTGCACGACAAAGTTCTCTGTTCTTCCACCTCATACTGGGTTGACTTCTCGCACATTGAAAGTTATTACCAATTATTCATGTGAATTGGCTAGTGTCATTTGTGTATTGGTAGGTCTTGTACGATATCTGTTGGCAATGTTAGTACTAAATTCTTGTTAATTACTGGGTATTTTGCTTGAGTTCTCTATTTCCTAGAGTGATATATTGAATTCATATATTTTGCAAATTGTTTCTTACAAGTCTGGACCATTGACATTTTCCTTTCAGATTGTTTATACAAGACTCTTAAAAATGTTTGTCGTATCCATTATCCAGTGTGCTTGCTACTTCGCTCTTGCTGGTCTCAACTTGCAGACGATTCGGGATGAATTTGAAACTGCATTGGCCTTGGCTCGAGAAATTCTACCATGTAGTTTTAACATCAACTCGGAAGAAGAATGTTTGTCATGGGCGTGCAGGTCAGTATAGGGATTGAGAATTGGGTGGTATCTTGTAACCTCTTATAATAACTATCGATAGCATATATGTTCAATTTTGATTTGGAGGTAGGCAGAAAACTATATCTCCTTGCTTTAGAGTTAATGCTCCAGAGAATGCCATGTTATTGAATACACTGTTCACTCTCCCAAATATGCTTTTAGAAATTGATGTGATACTCTTTGTATGCATTTCAGATATGTATTTGTATCTGGGACATTGTGTGTTGCTGAAGAGATTACCAGATATAGCTGATATGAAATCTCAGCTTGTGAAAAATTAAAAAAAGAGGAAAATAAATCAAAATACTGAATTAAAAATAAAACAATATTTCATCATTCCCACTCATCTCTGCTCATATATGGAGGGTGCTTGAGTCATTAATTTCTATATGGAATTCTTTATAAAATTAATATATGTTTTTATTTATTTTGATGCATTTATATTCTTGCCACATCATAGGATATATCCATGGTCTTCTATTTATTTTTCTTATCCGTATTGGATATCCTACTTGTATTGGTAGCATATATTACTATACTCACCTATAATGTATGTAGTGATTGTTGTTTTCCTTTATATGGAGATCTGAGATTTTCCTATGATTTTTTTTTTGTGTCAAAAAGATCCCTTTGGCTTAGATGCCATGGTTGTGGGCCTGTCACTCCAAACTACCAGACTGGGAGCTTACAAAATGATAATGATACCAAGGGAGAAAATAGAAGAAAAGCTTATCGTATGTAATGATAAGGTTACAGTATGAGTTGATATTTGAGCAATGAATATGATCACTATAGGCTACTTACATCATAACTAACCCTAATCATCTTAATTTTTTTGTTTGTGCACGTGGAAGTTCACTTTATTAACTGTAATTTAGTTTCTTTGTGTATGTGGAAGGACACTTCATTACCTACAATTTATTTATTTGTATTTGTTGACTCATTTTTAACCTTATGTGTGCTGTGCACATAAAAGTATTGAAATTGTTGGCATGTTTGTCGTTGATGCCAAAGGATTTATTTGCGCCTTTAATATAGTACACCTATGACATCTATCCAAGCTCATCTTGGCACGTAGGCCAACTCAGGTCTGTCTATTCTGGTTGGAAAACAATTGCAAAAATAATAATTTATTTTTCTCTGTTGACCTTGTCTAGGCAATAAATTTGTTTATTGCTACTTTGTATTTGGGTCCGACAAAGGAATGACCTTTTGTGTGCATCTTGTTTAGAGGGCAAAATAATTAAAAATAAAACCATCTTGGCTGACTCTCGTTGGGATAAGTGCCCAGCTTTGGGCAAAAATAATAAATAAATAAATAAATGCAAGTTTTAAAAGTGCTGGCCGACTTCCTAGAAAGGTGCGCTCATTTTGGGCAAGGAAATTAAAAATAAAGTAATTTTTTTTATACCTAGCCAACCTGCTTTGCAAGCGTTCAACTGTTCACTTGAAAAGGCATTTGATGGATATAAAAGGAAGGTCATCGTGGACAATTCTAACAAGCAATTTATTGAAGATTCTTCCTATTAAGAGCAGGAAAAAATGCATAGTTAGAGCAGATTTAAGAAGAAAAAATCGGACTTGAACGTTAGGAGATTTACGAGGTAAATTCAACCTAATCTAAAAGGCGAATTCATGCAAGTAGTGTGAAAATACTTTGTGAAGATTAGTGCAGATTTATGAGCATATTTTGAATATCATACTTCAGACCTGAAAGGAGATTTAAGTGAAAAAGTTCAAGGCAGATTTGTGTGAGGGAGTGGGCAGATATTGTTGAAGACCTTGAAGGGATCCAGGGCAGATCCAACAACAGAGTTGTAATCTACATTTCGAAGGTTGGAGCCTTCTACTTTGTGAGATTTGAGGTTGGAGCCTCTCTTTCAAGAGATTGGAGTCTCTTACCGAGTTGGTGCTTCTAGTGGGTTGGTGCCTACAAAATAATATAGAGGGGATTGATGTCTCCTGTGGGTTGGAGCCTACAAAATTGTTGTGAGGTTTTCACACCATCGACTAATTGCAAATGGGGACCTCCCTCTTTTTGCTTTAGCAATAGGAGTAGTGCTTTTAGGTTGTCTTAAGTAGCCTTAGTTGGCAACATTTTCAAGTCTCCAGGTCCGAGAGCTGATTTTTGAGCAATTTTGGCCTGCTAGGAAGTCAAGACTGTCAGGGATATGCGCGAAAGCTGGGCAAAGCTAGTCATGGAGATGGAGTTGAAACTGAGTGATTTGTGGTGAGATGAGTTAGAATCATTAGAAAATCCTTGTTCCAACTTCAATTTGACCCTAGAAAGTCAAGTAAGGTTATGGGAGGTTATAATACTAAAGGTATGTTGAACCCTGGAATTTGGCTAAGTCTGGAATGTTTTGAAAACCCCCAAAATCTAGAATTTGCATTTTAACTCCTATGAGGCTGAAACCTATCTCAAATATCTTGACACTATTTATACAAATATAAAAAGTATAACTTAAATGTAACTTATATTTAAATGTTATATTTGTATAAATCCTCCTGCCCCCTGAGTTGAAAAATGACTAAGTATGGGAAGTTGGGCTTTCAAAATCCTGGCACTAGGTTGGAATCCGACCTTGTCCAGGGATAAAATCCTCGCCTCCCCCTAATTTCTGCCTTCTCAAACTTAAGCTTTTTGATGAAATGATGCGAGTTAAGGGATTGAAGAGTCAAGTCTTGGAGTTAGATGATAAATTGGAGGTGAATGAAATCAAATTTGATTATGTGAAAATGTCAAAATCCTTGGATAGGGGGCGGATTTGAGGAGAGGATAGGGCAGATTGAATGATTAGGGGTTGAGGTTATAAGTTAGATGCTGAAGCAAAGGAGGGCATGGCAAATTTGGTGAAGTGAAATCAAGAGAATCCTTGGGTAGGGGCGGACTCTGCCCCCTACCAAGGATTCCATTCCTCCAACTATGTGAAATTCTGCCCATGAATACAAACAATAAAAGGCAGCGTTTGAAATCTTGAAGTCAAGTGGACTCAATCTGCCTTCGATTTGGTATGAAAGGAACATGGTTGAAGCTGAGAAGGGCATTGTCAAATCAGAATTGATTCCAATCCTCAAACACCTGGGATTTCCGCCCAGCAAGAGGATAAAATCCTCATCTACCTCTGATTTTCCGTCCAGATAACAGGCGTAATCCTCGATGGCCTCCAAATTCCACCCTTGAATAGAGTGAAGGAGAGACAAGTTCGAGACATTTTGACTTGCGTGCAATTCAATTCATTGGCAATCTGATCCAAAAACGAAGAAGGTAATCAATTGGACTGAGTTTTTTTTTGTGAGGTGGAGATTGAGGTTGAGTGAGGAATTCGAATTCCTCTAAGCATTTTAATTTGCGCCTTATATGGATGGCTCAAAACATGATGCAATCCCTTCTAAGATGCAAGGTACTCAAACAAAATGAGTGTTTAAGTGATCAAGCAAGTCTAAGTTGCTAATTTGTATTGGCGGAAAATGAGGTAGCTTGAGGAAAATTCCTCTAAGGGTGGCGGATTCCGCCTCCCCAAGAGGAATCTTTCCTCTCATGAGTATGATCTCCGCCTTCATGAGGAAAGAAGATAACTTAGGCAAGGTGGCTGCTTGGCTGGAGATAATGTAAAGAAAATGAAAAACAATATCAAGGGGGGGCTGGATTCAACAAAACTGTAACTTTAATGCTAAATTCCTCTTACCCCTTAGTTTACCACTAAACATGATGTGGTGAAAGCATGAAATGGAGACTCCAAATTTGAAGAATGAAAATAACAAGTAAGATCAAGTGATGGCCAAAATTCGATGGGAGAGGTACGTGTTTAAAGAAAATGAAACAAGAGGAAGACTCCTCAAGATATGATGGAATCTTCCAGCCTTTGAGGAATCCATAATCCTCTCATACACCTGGTTTCCGCCATGGTCTACATAAAGATAAAAAACAGATTGAATCCTTCTACTCGCAAGGTTGGGGGAACGAATATCAAAGCATGGAAACAAGTTTTTTTTGACAAACTAAGGAGGAAAATCATGTATTGGGCCAATGGCAATAAGAGGAATGATGAGTTGGAAAGAAGAAAGTCCTTGGACTCCCCTTATTTCCGCCTTGAGCTGATATCATTACAACTTGCTTCCAATATGTGAAATGGTGAAATAGAAAGAGCAATGAGAGGAATGAAGGTTGAATAAGTTTAAGACATCAAGGAAAATTCTGAAGGCCACCATCCAAGGAATCCTTTATCTTCTCCACCCTCAAATTTCCGCTACAAGATGAGGATCCGATGGAAGGCGGAAGAAAGGGGTGGCGACTCAGTTAGTTATGAAAGAAACATTTCCATATCCTCAACAAGTCGGCTCACATAGGAGATTGAGCCCCTTCACCTCTTCAACGCCTATATAAGGGGCAGATTCAAATCATTTTCATACCAAAACGTAGCGAAATACCTCTGACTGTAGCAGCAAACAGACCCCATCAATTAGCAGTGATTTAAGTAGCGATTTTAATCTTTGAACAGGGCAGTGATCTTTCTTCAGGTTAGCAGCAAATTGTTTTCTGGGGCAGCTGATCATCAGTTGAGGTGTGATTCTGGGCACGTAGCTCTTGAAAAATTCAAAAAAAATTCCAGATTTAAGGTGGTGAAGAGGACAAAAGCTGAACTTCTCATAAGCTAAAGACCATTTCTTGCTTCAGATTTTACATCATTGCCTCAAGTTTATAGCGCAGATCTGAACTATATATGAGATTAAGCCCCTGATTTCTTAATGATAAAACTATCAACATCTCGTAAAAGGAAGTCAAAGAGATTAGGGGGTGAGAGAAACAAAAATCTGGGCATGTTTCATGATCTGGGTCTAGTCTAAAGTTTAATTTTTGATAAAATTTAGTTGCAGATTGTAAGAGGATAAGCAAAACCTGATTTTACATTTAGGAAAGACATGAAGATTGCATAAACTCTTGAATCTCTTCCTTTTGCTTATCAATTTTGAGGGCTTAACACCTTTTATTCTCTTGTTTTGCAGGGAGAATCGTTCCAGGAGGTGAAATTTGGAAGGTTCATGCTCAAAGCTTGCAAGTGAGAAGGAAAGTTTCAAATCAGATCATCAAAATGCCAATTCAAATCGAGTTCAAGATGGAATCCAGGATCCAAGTGCATGAAGACTTCAACCACTCCAAGAAGAATCAAAAGAGATATCAAGTACAAGCAAGTTTAAGACGTAGCCATGAGAAAATCTCCAGGAAAGAGGATGAAGAAGTTGAGAAGATGAAGCAATTTGGGAATATGCCATCACAATCGAAGACTTGGCAATGTTGAGTATCAAGAGATATTTTCTCGTCATTAAAGAATTGATCAAGTTTGTGAGATGAGGATGTTGAGATGGCACCTAGTTGTCTTCTCCAATCAAGAAATTCCAGTTCAAGCACAGTCAAACATATCATACCAAGTTGTACAATCTTCTCATTGGCTATCAAAGGCTTTGTAATTTTCTCATTGGCCCACAGGGTGGTGCCTTTATGTAATTGGTTGACAGTTTGGCAACCCTATTTAGGGTTTGTAGGGATAAATATTGGCCCTTGATCTTGAATCAATCTTGGCCCTTCATTGTATTTGAACACCTATAAAAGGCCAACGCCTTCTCATTTGTAACAGTTAGGAGACTAGAGAAAAGTTAGAAAGCTAGAGTAGAAATATGCTAGCTAAAGTAGAGACTTGATCAAATTGTTGTTATAATGCTATTGAAGTGATTGATAATTCATTGTTGGTTTTCATGGTGAATTACTTAATGTTGCTTTTAAGTGGTGCATGGTTTCTTCAATCCTCACTTGGAATAGATTTTATTTCATGTTGTTTAGAAGTAGCTTAGTTGAATGAAAGAAATTGTGGATGTTTACTTGTTTGACTCGAACAAAACTAGGCCACTAGCCTCTTGCTGATGGTAAGAGTTCCTTGTGTGGTAAGCTAGTGATTGCACTTAACTTCAATTGATATTCAATCTTTGGTTTGCATCCATTGATGGGATTGAAGAGGAGACATTGATATGAAAATCTTTGGGTATACCTTAGAAGCTTGCACTAGGTGGGTGAAAGTCGCTGATAAAACCGCATCTAGTAGAGTCCAAGTCATCCATGCTTCCTTCCATTCATAGTTAGAAGAAGTAGAAGTTAATTTTAAGTTGAAGGAGAGCTGGAAATCAAAAAGATATATTTTCATTGCACATTGTGAAGCCAAATTTTTAGAGGTGCAAGCAGTTGATATCCATTGACTGAACAACGTAAGTCCCCTAAGTGATTACTAGCAAATCACATTATTTCAGTGAGCAAGTATCCACAATTGAAGGGAACCTTGAAGTCATTTCATGATTTTACTTTGCAAGCTTAGCATGAGAGATGACTTTATTCAAGAGAGGATTGAGTGTCTAAGTGTTTCACTTTTGAAACATTGAGGTATTTGATTCTGTATGTTTTAGTGGAACAAAACTCACATCAACAAAAATTTGTAAGGAGTTTTCAATACAAAAGCAATATTTTGCCATGGTTTTCTCTCACAAGGGTTTCCACTTAAATCTTGTGTTCTTTTATGTTCATGCTTGCTAGATCTTGCATGTGTAGTTGATTAAACTTTATGAAGTATTGCTATTGTATCTAATCAAATTTTGAAAAGTAAAATTTTGTTGATATACTGTTTCACCTCCACTCTCAGTATAACTATATTCATGTGCTCTTCAATTGGTTTTAGAGTTGGTTCCTTCAGATATAACCTAACCACTTGAAGGTAGATCTATAAGAGCACTAATGGCTAAGCAAGGACATGGATTATCTTCAAAACAAGGCACTGTTCTTTGATGGGACAAATTATGCCTTTTGGAGCATAAGGGTGGAGACCTACTTGAATGCTCTAGGATATGATGTTTGGCAATCCCTGGTAAATGGCTACACACCGCCAACTGCCCCTATAGATCAAGCTAGAAAGTAGGAAAGTGAGAACAATGCGAAAGCCAAACATGCGATCGTGTGGGGGCTATCTAAATTTGAGTTCGTGAAGGGTATGCATTGCGAATCAGTGAAGGACTAAGGGTATGCATTGCGAATCAGTGAAGGACTTTGGGATAAGTTAAAGAGAATCTATGAAGGAGATATTAAAGTGAACAAGGCAAAGCTTCAAACCTACTAAAAGCAATTTGGAAGTCTCAAGATGAAAGAAGAGGAGAACATAGCCTCTTATTTGCTTTGTGTTGATGAGATTGTAAATACAATCAAAGGACTTGGTGAAGAAGTTGAGGAAGCCACAGTTGTTCAAAAGATTCTAAGATCCTTGCCATTAAGATTTGATTCCAAAGTTTTGGCAATTGAAGAAATTAAAGATTTAGATACATCGACAAAGGGCGAGTTGCATGGAATCCTCATTGCCTATAAAATGAGGATTGAAGACAAACCATCAAGAAAGGAGGCAATCTTTAAAGTGTCAAGAAAGGGAAAGAATAAATCACGTGATCAGAAGAAGAGCCACACGCGTGGTCAACATCAAAAGATCTTTTGAAAATACAAGAAGAGTTTCTATTCAAAGATGAATGATAGCTCATTGGAAGAAAGCTACGAAGAATGTTCAAGCAGTGATGGAGAAGGAATACTCTTCATGACGATGGAAGTAGAAAATAATAAGAACGGAGAGGAAGGAGAAAAGAAGCGTGTAATGAAGAAGAGGAAGTTGATCTCGAGGAAGAACTTTACTATGCTTACAAAGAAAGTGAGAAGATCAAGATAAGAATTTCAAAACAAAAGGTACAAATTCAAGGAGTTATTGAATCTAAAGATAGATTGAACAAAATAATCAAAGATCTGAAAGTTCAATTAGAAGAGGTAAAATGGTTTGAGGAGGTTAAAACTTATGAGAGATCAGCTCAAGGCCAAGGAATCCGATTGTAAAAAACTAGAGCTTGAAGTGTTCTCCTTAAGAAAGGAATTGGGGAAATTTGTTAAAAAGTTGAATTGCAGCTTAAAGTTTTACAAATGCACCAAAAGATTGGATGAAATTATAAATCCGCAAAGATGACCATTTATTAAGATCAGACCTGGTTTTGATCAAAAGAAATCAAAAGAGGCTACAAGTTCTATTGTTGCGGATCCACCACAGAAGAAGACAAAGAAAAGCTAAAGAGCTACATAAAGGCTCTCAAGATTTCCACCAAGGACAACAACAAAAAGGAGGAGAACAAGGAGGAGAATATACCCCCACAAAAGAACAATCCACCTCCAAAGGCAAGCACATACAACTTCAAAAGGCCCTTTCAACAAAGACAACCATATATAACTGGGTTCCAATATTTTTGTAATGGCTATTGTTTCTTATGCAATCATTTTGGTCACAAAGCAATAGATTGTAGAATTTGTGCAAGTGATAATTCTGGTTTTACGAAAAGAAATTATAATTCAGCTGCTCCATTAATGGATTATAATATTATATGCTACAAGTGCGACAATTTTGGGCATACAACATGATTTTGCAGAACTACTTTTGTTGAGCCTCCGAGACAAAACAAGGAGAATGATCCTAACAAAAGTAAGGATGAGTTAACCAATGTTTGGAAGAAAGGAGGAGAAAAAGGAAAAATAAGAGTCCATGTTTGTTCAAAGTTCTCTACATGCACAAATCAAAAGGGATAGATGGTATGTTGATAGCAGTTGTTCAAGGCACATGACATGTGACACAAGTAAATTCATAACTCTTGCACAAGTTGATGAAGGGACAATGAAATTTGGAGACAACACTAAGGAAGCTATAGAAGGAAAAGAGACTCTTAATCTAGACAATGGAAAAACAATAACTAAGAATGTCCTTTACGTTAAAGGGTTAAGTAGAATCTCCTAATTGTAAGTCAGCTATGTGATTAAGGGCACATCATTACATTTCTTTCCAAAGGATGTGAAATCAAGAAAGATGGAAAATAGATAGTAGATGCTTACAGATAATCCAATAATCCTTACATCTTAATGAAATCAGCAGCTAAAGATGTTACATGGGGCAAGAAGACGAGACTTGGCTGTGGGATAGAAGATTGGGCTATCTAAACTTTGATAATCTTGTCAAGATCAATTGTAAGAAAGTAGTGAGAGACATGCCAAAGATTTCAAAGCCCACAAATATCACTTGCAAGCAATGTCAACTTGGAAAGCAAGCTAGAGTGAGTATTAAATCAAAGGAACACTTGGCATTGAAATCATTAGAGTTCATACATACAGATCTTTGTGATCAAACTAGAACAAGGAGCTTGCAAGGAGAAAGGTATTTTATGCTATTAATTGATGAATACTTTAGAATGACTTGGGTTACCTTTTTAAAGGAAAAATCTGAAGTTCTTGATAAGTTTAAAGCATTTAAAGCATTAGTAGAGAATGAATCAGGCTTGAAGATCAAGTGTCTTAGATCAGATGTAGGAGGAGAATTCACTTCGAATGAATTTGAAGATTTTTGAGAAAAATAAATGATAAGAAGACAATGTTCAGCTGCAAGAACTCCATAAAGAAAGAATAGAATAGTCCAAGAAATGGCTAGAACTATGTTAAATGAATCAAAGTTAGCTGATACTTTTTGGAGAGAAGTGGTTCACACAATGCTCTACATCCTTAAAGGTGCACAAATCATAGTAAATGACAACAAAATGCCATATGAGTCATGGAAAGGAAGACCTGCAATACTTAAGTATTTCAAAGTTTTTGGAAGCACATGCTACATAAGAAGAGATGAAGAAGATCTAGGCAAATTTGATGCTAGTGCTGATGAAGGAATATTCCCTGGCTTTTTTACAGAAAGTAAAGCGTACAAATGCTACAACAAGAGGGTACCAGTGAGTTGCTGCTCATAAACTTAGGAGTTGGTGCCTCTAGTAGGTTGGTGCCTACAAATAGTCTAAAAGAAGAATTATATAAAAGCATTGATTTGTTGTGATTTTCTCCCATTTCGGTTTCCACGTAAAACATTGTGTTATTTTGTGTTCATGTGCATGATTGTTAAATTTAGTAATTGATGTTATTGTGATGGATAAAGTTTAAATTGAAAAATTCATTGTTATATTGATAAAGTTTAAATTGATTATCTTACATTATTTTTTGGTCTAGTATCGATGTAATTATGCTCGTAGGAGTTGCGGTAGTCTTCATCTTTTAAATTTTTTGTATACCTATTTGCCAAAACAATGGTGGTCTTGGTTGTAGCAGACAAGGAGGATAGAGAAAAGGAAGTCCTTATATTCAAACATTCAGTAGATTGGTTCGTCAACATTAATATGGGAGATATGGAAACAAAGAAATTGGCGTGTCTTTCAGGACAAGGAGGAAAATTTGTTACAAATCTTCAATAGGATTGAAAACTCTCTCAAAATTGATTAGTATGGCTGAAACTCTCACGAATCTAACTAAACATCTGTACAACCTTGTCAACAGTATCATTAAGATAAACTAGACCCTTGTAGTATGAAATAAAGTCATTTTGTATTAAGACTTAATTATGTTTGTTGGGAGGGTAGTTAGGAGTGAGGAGGTGCGTCCGTTGGTTTCCCCAATCAATCGACTATTATATATATGATTTGGTTTATTGTATGGAGTTGTTGGTTTTTGGTAATAGAAATAGAAATAAACATTTCCTCGCCAATCTGGTATTCTGGTATGGTACTTTGTGCCTCTCATTGGTATTGGTAATTAGTTATTTATTGGTAATTGTATTGATGGTATCTCTGAAGGCTTGTTGTATTGTTCTGTATATTTTGCATTATTAACCATTCTACATTTTGGCGCCGTTGCCTAAGTTCGGACCTAGGGGTCATAGTATAGAGGAGGGAATACCAAGGAAAGATCAAGACACGAGGGGGGTAACCTGGATAGTGCGGTACGTGGAAAGGGAAGCCGAGAGAGTGCTTCCATATTACCACGGTACGGACTAATTTTGGTACCACCAGTGTGTAGGATCTACCTTGCGGAGTTCCTCGACTCCTGACTAGACATTTGGTCCACGGTATAAATTCATGCCCTTGCTTCCAAACAAATATCCTAAACGCAGGCCTAGAGAAGAAACTGAAGAAGAAGCCGGAGTGCGGATTCTTGGCCAACAACAACAGGAAGCAAGACGTCGCTGCTTGTGAGAGTTGGGGAACCAATCTCTAAGCGAAAAACAACTTGAGGAAAGCTTGATCCAAAACACCATAGAAGGATTAGCCAACTTGGCCATTTCAGAAACATTGAAGAGGAGAGAATCGTGAAACACCTGCCCGCAGGGAGTATCAAGAGACGCCTCACTCCACGGTGTCACAAGGAGAAGGAGAGAGCACTAGTTCGGGAGGAAGCAACCCACCAGGAGGGAGCGTCCCGACAGGAGGAAGTGTCCCACCAGGAGGGAGCATCCCACCTGGAGGGAGCGTCCCACTAGGAGGAAGCGTCATCTCGGCAGGAGGAAGTGTCATCCCGACAGGAGGAAGTGTCGGGGTAGGGAG
>MU223097.1:3403088-3457836 GCA_018584345.1 Thuja plicata | reverse complement strand
TGGAATACCTAACCGAGGACAGGAACTCACTAAAACCCCAATGCCAACGGAGGAAAAGAAGAAATGGTTGGACTTAATGTGCAGGAAAGATCTCACCAAACAGGAATGGGGAAGCATCCTCAACAAGAAGAACAGTAGAGGCCTGAAGAAATTTTTTATAGCCAATGAAGATTGGCATTGCATTGTGGACTTGGTGAAAAGTAAACTCACCGCTGGCAGCCGCACATTAGATATAGCCATCTGGATGTTACCAGTGGTGGATGGGTTGAACAGGGGACAGGTATATAATTGGGCACAGTTCCTTTCAGAACGTTTGTATGAATTCATGGAACTAAAACATAAGGTATTTTATATGCCCCATCATGCCATAGCATTATTTTTGGAAGCAGTTCGTACACAGGTGGCTGCTGACCATAGGGGAGGGCTGGTTCCAGCCAATAGGGTGGAACCTTATAAACCAGCCATGACATACTGGTTGCACTTAGACACCTTTGGGACAGGAGGTGGAGGAGAACCAAGGACAAAGAAACCAAGACAGGTAACAAAACAACAACCAACACATAGTGAGGGATCAAGCCAGGAGGAGGTTGGTGATGAGGTGGGTGATGACAGTTCAGAGGACGAGGTTAGTACGGACACCTCTTCAGACTCAGAAGATAAAGAAATCAGATTCGGCCACTTGAAGGGCACACCCCGAGATGTCACCTTTCTACTACAAGGGGAAGGCCCACTGCCAGGAGGGATACCAGAGTATGCAGAGATTCACAGAACCATGAGCACTGAGAAGGAAGGGGGCCATACCATTCCTAGTACGGAAGGAGACAGTACCATTCCGAGTACGGAAGCAATCCATACCATTCCTTGAACGGAAGGAGTTCGTACCATCCCGAGTACGGAAGGAGTCTGTACCATTCCTGGTACGGAAGGAGTCCACACCAATTCAAGGATAGATGCCAAGGAGGGCAGCCATACAGAAAAAGGGAACCCAAGCACTGAAGAAGAGGGAAGCGGACAGCAGAGGATCCCTAAATGGGGAGCCACTAGACTCACCTTGCCTGGAGTAGCCAACCTCATTCCAACAGACCAGCAGGCGCGTACTAAGGTCATAGACCTAAGGGGGCAGCAAAAAGGTGGACACAAGATTAGACTCCACACACCCCAAGGGATAGAAGTGGCCCATCCAGTTGCCTTGGTGGTACAGGCTACGGAGAACAAAAAAGATATACAGAGTTAGGCTGGAGAAGACACTGTATTAGAAGAGGCAGAAAGATTGCTGGAGGAAGTTGGGATGGCATCACCACCCTCGCCATCACCACCCTCACCACCGCCAAGGAAAACAGAAGGAGAGAACATAAGGGGAATACAACACACCACAGGGCAAGGTTCGGAAATGATCTCATTGGAGGATAAAGCAACAAGATTCCTTAAAGAGTTGCAAGATATGGAGCATACCACGAAGGAAATCATCCAGCAAGCCAAAAGTCAAAACATGGAAGCAATAGTCAGAGCCGCAGAATCCTTAGCAATATTCATGAAGCAATAGTCAGTGCCACACAGATTGGAGCCTACTCTACAAGAGTGGATACAAAAAAGTAGCTGAAATCTGGACAGCCCCAGGCATCATAGTGCAGGAATAGGAGCAGCCACCCCTCTTGTACACACTTCGAGAAATGGAGGTGGCCTTCAGGAGGACATTCTTGCAACTGCAGGAAGAAAAAGAATTGACTAATCAAATGAAGAAGGATTGGGAAGAGGAAAAAGCTATGTGGGAAACTCAATGGAAGACAGAACGAGCTGGACTAGAAGAGAAGTTAGTAGCAACTGAAGCCAAAAAGATGGATGCATTACGGGTGCTTCAAGGAGTTCGGGCCAAGCAGAAGGCGGCTGAATGGGATCTCCTACGCATCTGGGAACGAGCTCCAAGTCCAGGGATGTCTTCACAACCCAACTCTCAAGTCTGATTTCCCTTTTGTATAGTCGTCTGGAAGACGACAAATTTTTTTTTGGGGGATATATGTAGTATGAAATAAAGTCATTTTGTATTAAGACTTAATTATGTTTGTCGGGAGGGTAGTTAGGAGCGAAGAGGTGCGTCCGTTGGTTTCCCCAACCAACCGACTATTATATATATGATTTGGTTTATTGTATGGTGTTGTTGGTTTTTGGTAATAGAAATAGAAATAAACATTTCCTCGCCAATCTGGTATTCTGGTACGGTACTTTGTGCCTCTCATTGGTATTGGTAATTAGTTATTTATTGGTAATTGTATTGATGGTATCTCTGAAGGCTTGCTGTATTGTTTTGTATATCTTGCATTATTAACCATTCTACAACCCTTATAAAATTAAGGCTTATAAATGGGTTAATCTATCAACCAGTTGGGACAATTCGATGGAGTGGTCAGCACCAGGTAATGGTTGGATTAAGATCAACTTTGACGGCGCATCAAAGGGGAATCCGAGTCTGTCAGGAATAAGAGTTTATATTAAGATGAGGATTAGAAGCACGACACATCTATGACCTTATAAAAAAACTTAGTTATTCTCATATTCTATATCAACCAAAAATAGAGAACTCGTGAAGATAGGAATATGTTTGCAGTAATCATTGTAGTAGACATATTGGAAACACATCAGGTATTAACCAAACAAAGAGCATATACATAAAAACACTAAGTATACACATGAATATAGGAAGACACAGAGTATACACACAAATACATGTATTGTTAGATCCCTTTTCATTGACTAGAATGCATCCATTGATTTATTTTTACCCTGCACGCTGGTAGGATCAAAGAAGAAAGAAAGAAGTATTTGGATTTGCAAAAGGCAAGTGCATCGAAAAGTTCATTAAGAGCTAAGAAGGGGGGCCTAACCCAGCCTTACTACTCTCGTGAGCTAGAAAAGGGGCCTAACCCTACCTTGTTGCTCATAAGCCACTTAGAGCCAGAAAGAGGGCCTTGTTGATGATATCATTTTTGGAGGCAATGATAAGATGAGTAAGAAGTTCTCTAAAGAAATGGAAAATGAATTTGGGATGTCAATGATTGGTGAAATGAAATTCTTTCTTGGTTTGCAAATCAATCAGAGTAAGAATGGTATTTTTATATCTCAGACCAAGTATCTTAAGGATATGTTGAAGAAGTATGGAATGGAAGATTGTAAACCTGTTGGAACACCTATGGTGACTGGTTACAAACTGACTAGTAATGATGAGACTCTAAGTGTTTTTCAGACAAAGTACAGATCTATGATTGGTGGTCTACAATATCTAACTCACACTAGACTAGATATTATCAATGCAGTTGGAATTGTGGCACGATATTAGGCAGATCCTAAAGAGACACACCTTACTGCTGTGAAAAGAATTTTCAGATACTTGAAAGGAACAACAGAATATGGATTATGGTATGAAAAATCATATGACTTTATTTTACAGGCTTATACTGATGTTGATTGGGCAGGTATTGTGGATGATAGAAAAAGCACAAGTGGTGGTGCATTTTTCCTTGGGAAAAGGCTGGTTTATTGGTTAAGCAAGAAGCAGGACTATAGTGCTCAATCTACGGCTGAATCAGAGTATGTTCTTGCTGCAATAAATTGCACACAAGTTGTTTGAATGAAACAAATACTGAAGGACATTGGAATAATTTTTGAAGAGCCAGTGGTTATCCATTGTGATAACACTAGCACAGTGATTATGTCGAAGAATCCTGTAATGCATTCAAAGACTAAACACATTTCTATTAAGTATCATTTCTTGAGGGAGAAGGTAGCAGAGAAAGAGATTAAACTGGAGTATATTAGCACAAAGGAACAGATAGTAGATATATTTACAAAACCTTTGCCAAAAGATGCTTTTGAGTATCTCAGAAGCATGCTTGGGTAGGAGCCCCTCCTTGTGAAAATTAATTGATGCAAGGTATGTATCAGTCCAGTGGCTTTCAGAGCTATATCATTTTCTGGACTTGATGTATGGATCTACTCCTTAGGGGGAGTGATCATAGGAACACTATGGAGCACATTTGGGTGATTTTGCACCTGGTTGTTAGACATGAAGATTTGAAAAAGCTACACCTTACAAAAGATTACGGAAGACTTATGGCACCCTTTGCCATTGCTGCCAAAGGGGGAAAGATTCTATGTGAAAATCCCTACTGTTTTGGGGAGATTTGTGTTGAGGATATTGAGAAGATTGTATTGAGAGAGTACTTTTTGGGTTGATGGATTTTCCCATATGTTGCCATCAATGCCAAAGGGGGAGATTGTTGGATGATATCAGATTTGGATACTATTCATGCTGTTGATATTCATGTTTTGTCACTGATGTCAACATATGTTTCTGTGAAGAGAATAGACTAGCTACTTGACTGACATAAGTGTATAGACACTCTACGGATGATTCAGAACGATCGAAGACAGGGTTATGGAGACAGATGTGTGATGACCTTATTCCTAAGGTCGCTTGACTTGAGGTTACATATTGGTGATGTTACAGATGATTTAGTGAAGATTAGTTTATGGACTATGACAGAAATGCTTGACAGAGCAGGTCTCTGTATTTTGCGTATATCTTACAGATGAAGATGTTTCAGCATATGTGAGCTTATGGGATGACTGAGGACACATTGATGAATGTTTGTTACTGATCGATAGTTGTGATAGTACTGGTGACGTCAACTGTGGTGTGTATTCTAGAGGAGACCTATTTTGGTGGCCGACTTCAGACATGTAGCGTGTATTATGAATTGTGAGCGTGGATTGCAGATCTTGGAGTATAACTGATGGATTGTAATTGATGTTTACTTGTTATAGGTACCGTATGTATCTTAGCAAGGGGTTAAACAATTATTTGTATATTGGGAAAGCCTAATTGGCCGACCTAATTAATTGTTTGTGCATTTGGGAAAGCTTAATTGGCCAACCTAATGAATTATTGTAATAGGGTATATATGAGTGATCTTTTCTTTTGGAAAGATGCGGTAGAGATTAATAGGGCAGAGAAGTGTAAGCTACGAGGCTTGTTTTGCTGCTGGATGTAGAGCATAGTTGGTGATAAGAATACTTCATTGGAACTGACCAAGCAAAGACAATTGCTATAAGACAGTTCACTGGATTGTATATTTCTTATATACACTTGTTCGGATTGTGAATCCTTAAGCGTGGATTTAACTTTCTTTGGGCAGTGTGCCTGGGCAGTGAGCCTACTACTTTTCTTGACTCCTAACAGGGTTTGTCTTCTAACAGGGACTATGTGCTGTAATATTGTAATAAGCTCCTAACATGGCTAAATCCTTTATCAGGGATACTATACTCTCAGTACATTATTTGTGGGTGCTAATTCCCACCGGGGTTTTACTTTTAACAGGGTTTCCTCGACAACAAGTATTGTGTTATCATTTGCATTGTAGTTTTTGTTTATAAAGTATAAAGTTTAATATTCTATATCACAACCGATTCACCCCCCTACTCAGTTGAGCTTGTGGACTGTTATTCCTAACATGCCTAACCCCACCTTTCTACTCCCATGAGCCAGGAAGGGGGCCTAACCCCACCTTGACTCTCATAAGTCACTTAGAGCCATAAAGAGGGCCTAACCTCGCCTTTTTGCTCCCATGAGCTAGGAATGGGGCCTAACCTTACCTTGATGCTCATAAGCCACTTAGACCTAGAAGAGGGCCTAACACCGTCTTTCTACTCCCATGAGCCAGGAAGTGGGCCTAACTCCGCCTTGCCACTCATAAGCCACTTAGAGCCAAACAGAGGGCCTAACTCTACCTTTCTGCTTCCATGAGCCAAGAGGGGGGCCCAACCTTGCCTTGTTGCTTAGAAGCCACTTCGAGCCAGAAAGAGGGCCTAATGTTGCCTTGCCGCACATAAATTTGCTCCAATATGCTTCAAACATTTGCTCAATATGTCCCATAGACCTTTTTTAATATGCTTCAAAATAAATTTGAAATACTCTCCATATTTCTCTACTCTAGCACTGCTCTAGATCTACTTATGAAGTCCGTTTGGATTTTCTCATAACCCTCTTTTACATCTGCTTCTAACTTTGCTATAAATAGGAAAGATATTCGTTAGTTGCTTCAACTACCGTTTGCCCCTCAGACTGGCAGGAACGATGCTTTGATACCAATTGTAATGTCCCCTTCAATGCTAGGAATGAATTCTCCTTTATACCTTTTTGGTGGAAGGGTCATAAGAATTGAGTCACCACTTTTCATTGTTGCCCTTTGAGAATAATATATTATTCCCCAAATTGATGTCCCCCTTTTATCTCTTCAAATGAAACCTTCTCCCCTTTATATCCTCCAATATGACGGAAAGTCATACCTCTTCATAATGGTCACAATCTTTCACAAATACCACCCTGTGAAAGGGTCACAACCCTTCATCATTGCTGTCCCTTTGAAAGAGTCACTTCCTTATCTTCTTCCCATTCCATTCTTCTTACATTAATGATTCTTTAATTCCTTCGCTCTATTCTTTCTTCCTTCCTCCATCTATCCCCCTTTCAAATGAAGTTCTCTTCTCTCACTTTTATATCTCATGTTTGAGAGAATGAGATCACAACTTCTCATTTCATGCCTTTTGACCATTTGTTAAACTTAACTAAATTTTAATTATGTTATATTAATATATTATAATTCTAATCTTTTATATTTTTAATTAATTTTTTTTTGTTCTTTCATCTTTTAATTTTATCATTAGTTAATTATTAAATCCTTTTTCAAAAAGGGGTCATTACAGCAATGTTTTCCAATCCCTGGATTCTTATTGCTTGATTAAACTGGCCTTATTCTGAATTTTTGTAAATATAATTCAAGGATATTATGTGCAGTGGATGATTTTGACAAGGGTATATGTGGTGGGTGCAGCATGCTAGAAAGGAAATTAGGATCTGGTCGACCAAGTCTACACCCTGGCACTTTGTTGGTGGCTACTGCTGCAATGCCTTCCTCTTTTTTCTACGGTTCTGTTGTGAGTATTTTACCTTTTATTCAGTTTCATTTGATACCATTTGCATTGTAACATTTAATTTTTTTTTGATGATATTTCTTTAATGTAAACCCTTGTTTGTTTATTCCTTAGGTGCTCCTTTATGAGCATAGAAGATGTAGTGGCTCCCGAGGACTTATTTTGAATATGCCACTTGAGGTCAGAGCAAACTATGTCTCAGGATATACCTCTTTTATTTTACAGAACCATTCTTACTGTGAAATCCTGTTTTGCTGCTTACATAGAAATACATTTTAGTGATGGACACCATTCATCTTTGAAGCACTACTGCTTATATGTTTCAAACTTCAAGCTATAAGGATCTCCAATAGCCTACTAAACTTTTTGAATCTCATGATGTAATATAATGCTGTCTATGTATGTTTTCTGTGCCAGAAAGAGAGGGTTTTTGATTGGGAAGCCAAGTCTCTACGAAGTATGCATATTGCAGCACTTTCTAAGCATGTAGAACATGGAGCTGGTGGGCCTGTGGCACCAAATGACTGGATGGTTTTACATAAATGTGCTTGTTGTAAAGCATCAACACCAAAAGACTTGTGCAACGAGTCTCTTGGTAAAGAGAAACCATTTACAAAGGACTGGGGACTAGAACTATTGCCAGGAGTTTTTCTTGGAAGAGAGATTTCACCTGTGCTTCAATATGCAAAAGAAGAAACCCTGGTAATTACACATCAAATACTTTATGGTCATGCCGAGTGGTTTGTGGGTCAGCTGGGTAGTGAAGTAAAGAGAGGGTTTTGGCTCGCCAAGTCAAATGCATCTGAAGCTTTGTTTTCAAATTCTCCAGGAGAGCTTTGGCATGCCTTGATTAATGAGTGACTATTCATAAATTACTTTCTTGTAGCTATCGTCTTTCTTGTCAAATAAATTCCAATTGTTAGTAAACTTTATTTTTGTAAATGTGACTGCCAATTGTCACCTTTCTGGAAGCTGAGAATGCATAAATGAAAAAAAATGCATGAACAGTAATTTTTTTGTTTTGGCGTAAATACAAGTACACATTTCTTTTTATCACATTGGCAGTGGTAAGAGATTTTTCATTTCAGTGTTTGCAACGAGCCGGTCCTTTCTTTCTTTTTCTCTGTTTCTTTCTTTTGGTCATTAAGCATCTCTCTTCTCTCTCTCCCTCTCTCTCTCTCTCTATATATATAGATATTCACTTCATAAGAATTTCTAACTAGAATACAATGATAATATAACCATCCATTGAACTGAATGCTAGCTGATGGCTGCTTAGAGGTAGATATTCTATAGCTGATTTTTCTTTGTTAATAACTTTTTATGTTGGCTTTTTCCCTTATATAATAGTTTGAGTTGTTTTTCCCTTTTGATTAAATATGCCAACACAGTAGTATGATAACGGTATTAGGATTGATGACAAATGAAAAACTGAGAATCACATACTACCTACTTGGCCCAAGTGCTATGACTAGACAGATATAATTAAGGGCTTGTGGTCTAGGCTCTAGAAAATAGTAGAAATAATTATGTTTCAAAAGCAAAAAAAGAAGAAGAATTGGTTAGCTTGTGAAGGACAAAAGCTAGAAACGTCGATGACAAAGATGTAATTTGAGGTTATTATAGTGTGTCTAATGTCTTAATAGGCTAGCTGCACAGAATCTAGTAGATGACAAAAGTAGTTTTGAGGGTACTAGAGTGTCTTATTATGCTGGCCACTTACAAAATGATATGGCAAAAAAGAAACTAAGAACTCCAGGTTGTCACATGGATTTGCATATAGAATGTTTTGGAAACCATATTCACATGAAATATGGAAAATGGGCTTGTTGAAGGCTAGGGACTATCTAGGATGTATAGAGAATTAACAAAGCAAAATATTTTCCTGCACTTGCTAGTGAATGGTATTAAACCGAAATTAAAGTCTACTAGTCCTAATGCTGAAGAACAAGACATTTATCTTAATGTAAGCAAACAACAAGCAAGCAAATCTAACCCTAACCTTGGGAATCCTAAAACCTCAAAACCGTCCCTGACAACGACCTCAAAAATGACCGGCCTCCACTATGCACAGGTTGGTGCAGATAGCTAAATGTACACTCATAATAAGACAAATAATCCTTCATTAAGTAGCCTATTGTTCTAGGAAGGTTCATTTAATTATCAACCAGAGACGTATATACTTGGATGATGCTAGCACTATATGGGGAGCCAAGGATTTCTTAAGTTACCTATTGACTCATGCAAGGAACCCAATTGAAATTAACAACTAGTTGAAACAAAATCAATGTTGTAAGAGAAACTCTGTCTGCATAGTAGTGGCTGTGAGTAATTGACAAGTTAGTCAAGTCTGCCTGGTACTGTTTGTAACAGTAAAATTCTACTTCTAGCCAGTAATTATATTTATCAATTGCTTAGTTTAAGAACAAAACATAATAATGAAAACATAGCAGTTACTTCCGTGAAAGCATTAACAATCAAACCACTACTTAATAAATGAAATTAATCTACAAAGAGAATTACTCCACCTCAAGTGGCCCTTGCTAGAGATGTAATTTTAGACACAGTGACTTTGACTCAGCGTATCATTCAACAATTCACTTTTATTCATTCTGTAGTAGTACATGTTAACAAATATAACTTCTAACTATTCCTAAAACTTGGCAGAATCTATCATAAGCATATATTGTCAATCCTCAACTCTTTGACAAAACTAGACTTTATAAACTGTCTGAAAGAGTGAGCATAATTGCATCCAGGTTTCGGGTTTTGTTGAAGACAAATATCACATGTCCTTAATAATGAGGATGACTTATTCTTCCATTACTCTAGAAATTAACAAGCATCTAACAAATAGAAGTTAAAGCCCTACTAGAACTCTATTTATCACCATGCAAAAATGTGAGATCATGCAAGGGCTCATAAATGTAATAATAGACAATAATGTTGGCTCCACGAGTTCCTTCAGCTTCTCCGTGCATTAAGATCTTCAAGACAAAGAAGTTAGCACGGTTCTGAACATCCATGTTGATTGGTATCCTATACATTTTCCACATGGACTATAACAAAGACACCTTCTAATTTTGCTGTGGGTCAGTCAACAGATCCTTAAGCTACATGTTAGTCTCAACAAGCCTCTATACACATTATGGTGCAGGAGCACCAAGGGCCTTTTGAGGCCACCATCACCATTTTGGTCAAATTATTGTAATAAGGTCATAATGAGGCCATTTCATTTCTTTCAAGGTTAAATAAGGTCATAGTATGCATTTAGATCAAAGTTGTAAGGCCATTGTGCCATTTTGTAGCCTTTAGGACAACTAGGCCCTAAGTAGGTCAACACTGGTCAACACTACCAGAGGTGGTCAAAAGTGATAAAAAATGGTGTAATTTAGCATGTTTGAAGAGTCACAAGTTGATAGGAGGTCATTTGGTTACAAAATGTAAAAATTGCAAAAATTTCACAAAAGTTGCTTTGACAACTTTGACAATTTTGTGCAAAAACTTGTCATTTTGCTTCCTAACGACCATTTTTTTCAAAATTTGGTTAAAGTCAGTTGAGGAAGATTTGTAGAGATTATATAAACCCTCTTTGGGTCGAGGGTGATCAGGTGTGTGATTGGAAGAACAAAAAGTAATAAAATTCTGATTTATAACGCGCATACACAGTTTGTTGCTGATCAGATGGTTGGATCTCATTTCTATTGATTGGTTTCAATCCCAAAGCTGTGGGAACATTAAGAAGGATGAATATACTTCATTTCAGAAGTGGTTTAATTACTTGCCATGCCTTATGGAGTTAGATTCAAACAAATCTTTCAAAACAGTCCTAAAACCCTCCTTGCCAAGGGTTTGGAAGAAGATTGAATGATATCTCATTTGTCCACCATTAGAAAATTCCACAAATCCAGAGTTTGATAGTACATTGAAGGCTCTTTCAAATGGTATAGGTCTCAGATTGGGAAGTTGTCTACTGGGAGAAACATGATGCCCTAGCGGGTCTGTGACACAGTTTTTTGATTGTGATAGCAAATAAGCATTTCCTTGTTAACTACAGGTATTGTGAAGGCTCCAAATGGAAAAAGGTGATGAAATGATCCAAAATCTTCTTTTTCCTAAGGAATCTCAAAGGTTGTGCATTGTTATTGTCTCTGCTAATGCTGATCGGACAGTTTTAATGTAGGACAATCTCAATTAGGATTGTTCATTCTTTATGATTGGGATTTCTTTGTCTCATAAACCTTTATGGACCTTGTGACTATTGTTTCAAGTACATCTACATCATTGAGGGCGTTGTCAAAGATTGCAAATTGTCTTTAGCCTCTGTTATTGAAGTCATTGTTCAAACTGTCCTAAAATTGTGACAGTCACAGTTTGATAGCTTCTCTTTGTTATTGGGAATTGTCTTTTGCCTTGCCAATTCTTTAAAGTCTTAAATTGTTGTCTAAAACACATACTTGCATCCTTGGTCATACTTGGAAGTTTTGTTATGAAAGGTGTTGAAGATGATCAACAAAAGAGGTCTTACAAATCCTTATAAGTCTGATTTTGACAGTGATTGGACAAGTCTGATCTTTGGGTGTTGTTATAAAACAAAATTATCATGTGGAAAGGTGGATTACAAGTCAATACAAGATTTTATGTCTTTGTTTGTTGTGTTGAGTCCCTTTGGTAATGGTTTAAGGCCTTGTGAAGCCAAAGTGTACATGTTCCCTAGACCCTTGTATGAAGGTCAATTGTATGAGTTTCTTGTTTGAGACTTGAGCCTCTGCACCAGTTGGTATTAGAGCACAACAAGTAGGTCCTTTGAGGGTTGGGAGGTTGGAAAGATGCCTCCAAAGAATAGCCAAGTGGCGAGGGAAGTCCAAGAGTTAAGAGAAGCAGTGGACGCAAGAGATAGAGAACTAAGGGCATGTAGGGAACATGATGCAGCAAGGGAAAGAGAGTTGAGGCTGGTTAGAATGGAGAATGCAGCCATTCAAGAAAGACTAGAAGCCTTGGAGAGGAATCCAAGAAGAGAGGAGCAACATGATCAAGAAGAAGATGAAAGGGGAAGTGAGAGCCCTCATGAAGACAATGAAGAAGAGATGGATCCTAATGAGAGGAGGATGGTGAGAATGCTTAAGGCTATCCCAAGTGATGGATCAAAGGTCATCATGGAGTTGCCTATGTATGGAGGAAGAATGGATAGTGAGGAAGTAATGGGGTGGATAGATGCCCTAGAAAACTACTTTGAATATGAGGACATGACTGAAGGCAAGAAGGTAAAGTTTGCCAAAACCAAGCTAAAGGGACCAGCCTCAGCATGGTGGAACTTTGTGCAAGGAGAAAGGATTGCTAAAGGGAAGACAAAGATTAATTCTTGGGGTAGGATGGTAACCATGGTAAAGAGTCAATTTCTTCCCATTGATTATGCAATTCAAATATATATGAAGATGCAAAATCTGAAGCAAAAAGAGTTAGATGTGTTTTGACATACACCGAAGAGTTCCAAAAACTAAGCATAAGGGCAGGACACTATGAGGATGAGGAAGTGAAGGTAGCTAGGTATCTAAATGGGTTAAGGTACAACATCCAAGATGAGATTGGGTTGAATACACCCAAGCTAATAGGAGAATGTTTCCAACTCGCAATAAGGGCTGAGGAAAAGCTCAACAAAAAGCAAGAGAGACAAGGAGGAGGTAGAGGAAATGCAAATATGGGAAGAGGCTCAAGGTAGATCAGTGAAAGCTAAGGAGACTCAAGCAAGGACAAAGATCAAGATGCTGATACAAGAGGAGGGTTTAGAGTTACTAGCGACAGATTTGGTGGAGGTAGAGGCTCATATGTCTTTACAGGGAGATGCTTCACTTGTGGTGAGGTTGGACACATCTTTTAGGTGTCTTGAAAGTTTGGTGTTGATTCTAGTAGTGGTGAAAGGAGGAATGAAAAGAGTGCAAATTGTGCAAGAAGAGGAAGAGGGAAGTGCCAACTTCTCGTTGAAACAATGTGACCCAGAAGTTGGCGAGTCTTTGATGTTGCAAAGGCAACTTTTGAGGACTTCCAAGAAGGAGCCAATGCAAAGGAAGAGTCTATTCAAGACCACTTGCAAGAGTAAAGGTAATGTATGTAAGTTGGTCATTGATTTAGGATCAATTGATAATATAGTGTCTAAGGAAATGGTTGATAAACTAGGACTGGTAAAGGTACCACATGAGACACCCTATAAGGTCTCATGGTTGAATGATGACTAGTCATTGCTAGTTAATGAGCATGCCCTAGTTGAGTTTCAATTTGGGCAATATAAGGACAAGGTGCTTTATGATGTTTTACCGATGCAATGTTGCCATTTGTTGCTTGGCAGACCATGACAATTTGACAAGTGTGTTGTATATGACGGGAGAGCCAATAACTATCAGATTGAGCACGAAGGAAACACATTTAACTTACTTCCATTGGTAGAGGATGTAAAAGATCAGAAAAGGGCAACAAGAGTAGTTATGGTGGGCGCTAAGGAGTTTGTGAAAGAGGAAGGGAAGAGTGCTATTGTTGTTGGGAACATGTGTCCCATGGCTAAAGAAAGAGTTGAAGGTACAATCATTCATGAGTAGGGAAGAGTAGCGGAGCCACCTAAATCAGATGTGATGATAGACAAAGGCATGAACAACAACCAAGGGATGGTTGGGAGCCATAACCAATCAAGGAAGATGGACAAAGGACAACAACCGATAGGTTGGAGGAGGACAATCAAAGAACCTCCAAGGACAATTGCAGGTGCAGGTCTGAAGATAGTGACAAGGGAAAAGGATGGTAGAGGGAAGTCACCAAGACAAGGCACCAAGTGGGAGCAAGACAACAACAAGCACCAAGTTGATGAAAGCGGTTGGAACACTTGAAGCCAAGGTCAGAGCAGAAGAAGACCATCAAGAAAGATTAATAGAAGGCAAGGAAGACAAATCTTCAACATTTTCTCTTGTGACGAGATTCTTTTTACGGGAGTGTATGGTGCAGGAGCAACAAGGGCCCTTTGAGGCCACGTACCATGACCATTTTGGTCAAATCGTTGTAATAAGGCCATAATGAGGCCATTTCATTTCTTTTAAGGTTAAATAAGGTCATAGTATGCATTTAGATCAAAGTTGTAAGGCCATTGTGCCATTTTGTAGCCTTTATGCCAACTGGGCCATGAGTAGGTCAACACTGGTCAACGCTACCAGAGATGATCAAAAGTGATAAAAAATGGTGTAATTAATTGTTTTATTTCATATTTAGCACATTTGAAGAGTCACAAGTTGATAGGAGGTCATTTGGTTACAAAATGAAAAAATTGCAAAAATTGCTCAAAGGTTTGTCAACTTTGGCAATTTTGTGCAAAAACTTGTCATTTTGCTTCCTAACGACCAACTAATTCAAAAGTTAGTTAAAGTCAGTTGAGGAAGGTTTGTAGGGATTATATAAATCCTCTTTGGGTCAAGGGTGATTAGGTGTGTGATTGGAAGAACAAAAAGTAATAAAATTCTGATTTATAACGTGCATACACAGTTTGTTGCTGATCAAAAGGTTGAATCTCGTTTCTATTGATTGGGAACATTAAGAAGGATGAATATACTTCATTTCAGATGTGGTTTGATTACTTGCCATGCCTTATGGAGTTAGATTGAAACAAATCTTTCAAAACAGTCCTAAAACCCTCCTTGCCAAGGGTTTGGAAGAAGATTGAATGATATCTCATTTGCCCACCATTAGAAAATTCCACAAATCCAGAGTTTGATAGTACATTGAAGGCTCTTTAAAATGGTATAGGTCTCAGATTGGGAAGTTGTCTACTGGGAGAAACATGACGCCCTAGCAGGTCTGTTACTTAGTTTTTTGATTGTGATAGCAAATAAGCATTTCCTTGTTAACTACAGATATTGTGAAGGCTCCAAATGGGAAAAGGTGATGAAATAGGCTCTCATTGATCCAAAATCTTCTTTTCCCTAAGGAATCTCAAAGGATGTGCATTTTTATTGTCTCTGCTAATGCTGATCAGACAGTTTTAATGTAGGACAATCTCAATTAGGATTGTTCATTTTTTATGATTGGGAATTCTTTGTCTCATAAACCTTTATGGACCTTGTGACTATTGTTTCAAGTACTTCTCTACATCATTGAGGGTGTTGTCAAAGATTGCAAATTATCTTTAGCCTCTGTTATTGAAGTCACTGTTCAAACTGTCCTAAAACTGCGACAATCACAATTTGACACCTCTTTTTTATTGGGAATTGTCTTTTGCCTTGCCAATTCTTTAAAGTCTTAAATTGTTGTCTAAAACACATACTTGCATCCTTGGTCATACTTGGAAGTTTTGTTATGAAAGGTGTTGAAGATGATCAACAAAAGATGGCCTTACAAATCCTTATAAGTCTGATTTTGACAGTGATTGACAAGTCTCATCTTTGGGTGTTGTTACAAAACAGAAGTATCATGTGGAAAGGTGGATTACAAAGTCAATACAAGGTTTTATGTCTCTGTTTGTTGTGTTAAGTCCCTTTGGTAATGATTGAAGGCCTTGTGAATCCAAAGTGTACATGTTCCCTAGACCCTTGTATGAAGGTCAATTGTGTGAGTTTCTTGTTTGAGCCTTGAGCGTCTGCACCACATTATCTCATTCATAACATTATGATATCATAATAACCATAAACATCACTTAACATAATATTTACCATACATATAGCACATATATTTTGAATGTTAGGTAAAAGTACGTGCCAAGGTTTAGTTTCAAGCATATAAAGTTTGGTAAAACAAAGAAGCTAAAAAGACCCCAATTATAAAGCTCATCACAAAAACGTAGGGATTGATTGTCATTTCGTGAGAATGAAAAATTTCAAGTGATTTTTTTCAAAAAAATATGTACAACTACATGGACCTAAACACTCGTATGCTACAGAGGAACTTTGCAAGTTGCAAATTAAAATTGACGCTGGAATTTTTTTGCAACTGTCAAAAAATTAAAAAATAGCAATTGCTTAAAATTTATGTGATTTGTATTTTCTTTGAAATATTCCTCATGAATATCCATTTTGATCTCCAACCCAGTTTGTGCTGCTACAACTTTGCCCACACTCTAAACCTTCCCCATTCTTCTACACTAACATTGCTAAACGATGTCAATATTCCCTTAGGCATATAAGGTCAAATCCTTGGAAAATTCAAGATTTATAATGGTAGGTTTGGCTGCTAAGGCTTCTTTTATGTTTTCAAAACTCCTTTTTCCTTCCCACGTCCATTTGAAAGGCTCATTCTTCTTCAGCTGAATGACTTCAAAAGATAGACAGTATCTGGAAAGGACCTCCTAACAAAGTTGACTCTCTTAAAAAACAATTAAACATTTCTTAGGAGCTGGTGGAGACAAAGCCTTAATTTTCTCTCATCAATTGCAATATCATGCTTGGACAACATATGACAAAGAATCTTACCTTCATGAACAACAAAAACACATTTTTTATGATTAAAGGAAATAATCATATTCCTTGCATCTATCAAAGACTTACTTGCCTCAAGTGAGAAAAGTTCTCTTTAGCTTCCTTAGAAAAAATGATGATATCATCTAAATATAGAAGCACAATCTTATGCATTTACCCCTTGGAAAGCCATATCCAAGGCCATTTAAAAATTGTCCCAACATTGGACAACCAAAAGAACATCTTCTTATAAGTCATTATCCTCCATTTGGTGATGTCCAAGCTATCTTATATTTGTCTTCTTCACCAAAATCTGATTGTAAGCAGAATAACTATCGAGCAAGGAAAACCTCTCAAAACTTGAAACTACTCGAAAGATTTGTTCCATGGAGGGCAGGGGACAGTGGTCTTTGAGTGAAGATTTATTCAAGTCGCGGAAATCTATACAAAGCCTTATCTCTCCATTTTTGTTCCTAACAAGCGCAAGGTTGGAACCCACAAGGTGTCTTTGCTAGGAAAGATGATGTTGCCCTCAATCAACTTGTGAAGTTCTTTCTTCATGAGTGGCTTAAGCTTGGGGTTTGAAGGTCTTTGTTTTTGCCTTATTGCTTTAGCATCAAGTTCTAATTTATAAGAACCCCGATGGTTCTACCTCAAATTCACTGTCACTTGAATGATTTTTTTTTGCAAAATTTTTATGTTTTCTGTTATTTTTCCAGAATTTATACATTTTTGTATTTTGACAATGTATGGAAGTGAAATACAAATCTTGAAATTCAATTTGCAATTAACCACAGTGCACTTACAAATTTGTTTCTCTAATGACTTTCCTCAATACTTCACCAAAGAATATACAAACAATATCACAAATGAAGAAATTATTTGAAAACAATATATAAAGAACCTGTAATAATTTTGCGTGCATGTGAAATATCCCAGAATTAAATCACAACCTTATGGAAGGATCTCATATTGTTCCTAAGGCTCGATATCTTCTATGGAGACACCTAACAACAAATCGCAGGCCCTTCAACATCTAATGCAATCTTCAAACCATATAAGTCGTATCTTAATGTAGTCGCGACATCCAATTAAACATACACAACATTTAATTGGTGCTACGATATGTAGTTACACCTTCCATTGATCTTGTAACAAACCCATGAATGGAAACATTGAATCTCCTCTCTCAAATCAATCACGATATAAGCACAGTGATGGCTCTGATTTAAACTATCCTTAAGCACAATTTCACTGGATAGCTTCACCAGTTCAGAGTGCAAAAATACTAAGAAGAATTCTCAATTCTTCTAGCTCACAATATCTGAAACCCTTGGCACAAGTCATTAAATTCACAAATAACAAATGTACAATGATGGAGTTCAATTTCCTATCAAAGGCTTTTATATTTTCCTCAAGGCAAATCGAACATGGAGCTTCTCATGTACACTTCTCATAACTTAAGGGTTGTATACCTTATAAAGTTTAAATATTTGAAAACATATTATTCAATTATAACTCCCCATTTCACTTATTTGGCACCACCATAAGATAATTTTCATTAAATGATATTTAATAACCTTGCCATTGATAAATATTGTTAATAATGATTATTATTAATAATCATTAATCCAACTAGTAATTTATTTAAATCATCTAAGAGACTAACTTGTTAGTATTCAGAAGCACTGAGGGGGGGTGAAACAAGTACTTAATAATTTTCACCTCCGATCTAACAAAGTTAATCAACAACTTCCAAACAATGAAACATACAACTAATGATATCAAATAGAAGTAAATAACATCAAGCATCCACATAAGTAACACACATAACACAAAGATTTTTCACGTGGAAACCCTTGTAATAGGGAGAAAACCACGGTGGGGATGACACCCACAAGCCCACTACTGCTGTAAATGAGTTTGTTCCGTTAGGAGCTACAAATACCCTTTCTGAGGGTTCACCCTGTTAGGAGTGACTAGTACACTATTCAGAGTACAATCAGATCAATTATGATCTACCTCGCTAGAGGATTTCAGAACCCCAATTAAGAAGTTACCCTGTTAAAATATTTACAATAACAACTTGTTAGGGTACACTCGGTTAAGGGATTTAGCTTCTCAACCAAAAAGGTTGGCCTAGATTTATGAACTTTGTCTCTTGATCTGTAGAATGACATTGTTTTCTTGTCAGATGCACTCCGCTCTCTGCTTTCTGATGCTGCACTAATCTTTACTCCTTCAATCTTTGATCGCTCCACTTGAAAATACGATCGCAACCCTAAATCAAACGATTTAGATCATCTTATATAGTGTTGTCTTTAGGTCACTTAAAACCTAGAAACTTTCCATCACAATCAACACAAAGTATTGGCCAACCACCTCGAAATCAATGTCAACAATACCTAACATGTCAGCATGAAACGTAATATCCATGTTTATGACAAATAGTCAACCTCAAATCCACTGCCTTAACCAATTGAATATAAAATTCTGATCGGTGAACCAATAGGTATACTGTATTCTTCACCAAAAACACAATTCACTCAAATCACTGAATTAACTGTCGCGATTGGAATCATGGATTCCACTAACCATATAAATATCTCCTTTAAGATCGCAACGCCTGATCTGTACTGCAACTCGACCGCTACCAAATTCTCTGACTGAAACTATTCTTCCTGTACACTGATCAATGCACTTAACTATTTCTTCCATTATCGATCATGCAAAGATCTTACCGGTCACTCCAATCATGTTAATTAACAATGTTGCAAAAAATCACAACCAATTATGCATCCCTATTGACCGATCCTCATAAGAACTCCCAAAACCACCATAATTGTAACAATCTCCTCCTTTGGCATTAATGGCAAAAACTCTTTGAAAATATTCTGCCAAGCTCATACTTCCCATTTTAAATTATTTTCACTGTACCATACTCATACTCATACTCCCCCTTTTTGTCATACAGTAACCAATGTTCACAAATTGAAATGTGTACAAATATTGCATACTAGGCTTACATTTTGCAAATACATCCTTGTAGTTTGTCTTTGATGTCTCCAATGACCTATCCCACAAATGTTGCAAATGGTTCATAGTAATGATATGCCCATGTAGATTAGATGTTAATTCCTCCATGCCAGCTAGAGTGCTCAAGTCTGGTAACTCAATTAGAGTTTTTGCATTCTTCACATTTTGTTGCATCACCACTACTATGGGTGCTAGGTATGCTTGTAATTCAAGTAGTGTGATGACCCTCTTATCTTGTTCTACCTGTAACTGCCTTACTTTGTGTCTGATCATTTTCACTTTGGCACTGTATTCTGATGTAGAGCTTGTGATGGGATCAAACTTTTCAACTAAGTTTTCAAGCTCATTTTGCGCATCTTCTTTGTTCTTCTCCAAATCCTTAGTAAAATATGAAAGTTTTGACACTTTGGTCAATAAATGACCGACCTCTTTTAGTGTGTTCTTTGTCTGATCCAAAAGTTCTAAAAGTGTCGTCTTGTCTTTAGCAATCTTCTCTACCAACTTCACTGTCCTTTTCTTCTCATACTGTTGTTCAACCAACTTCATTGGTGCATCCTCCAAGTCAGGTACTTATAAAAAATGGATTTGATAAATATGTCCAGCTGATCAATAGGATTATCATGTTTGTCATATTCCACATCAAGAACTAGTTTACTGATTATGTTCTTGGCAACCTTCAGTAATCTAACTTTCTTCTTCTTGCCTTTTAGTTTGTCCTTTTTTTCTTTCACCTTAAGCTTCTCAGATACTTTCATCAACTCCTTAGGGCTCATCTTTGTTATATCAATATGTACTTGAATTTCTTCATCTTCTTGTTCACCTTCATCCTCTTCCTTAGAACTGGTTGAATCCTTTGTTCTACTCTTCTTCTTAGGGCTAGTTTCACTGGTTAGATCCAACTTCCTCTTAACTGAAAGTAATTCTTCATCACCATTTTGATGTTCACTTTTCTGTTCTGTCACTTTCTCTACAGTTTGTTCACTTGTTGCCTCCACTTGAGTTTTGAGTATCAATATTTGTATCTGGTCAGGTATATCAGAGATAACATTATCTATGAATTCTCTTATCTCTTCAGCTGTTGACTCTTGACCTTGTCCTTTCTCTTCTACCGATTTGTCTTTAGTTTCTTTCTCAGGTTTCAACATCTTTTTCCATATATCCACTGTCTCATCTCTTACCAGTTGTGTTTCTCCAATGAGAATCCTTGTTACTTTGTTCCTTGTTTGGAATTATGACCTCATAGCTTCAACCATCAACTTCACATCCTCAGTTGTCAATTCAGGTTGTAAAAGTGCAAGTTCTTGTTCCATCATTTCTCTATCAATCTTTAAATCTTCTCTCCATCTCTTATCTACTGCATTGTACAACTCCTTAGGTATAGTCTTGTATAATTCACTTGGTGCCTTTTAAAAATGCATGTAAGCTCTTTACAAATGCATCCTCTATCTTCTTTTTACCTCCACTGTCAAATTTATCAAAGTATTTCATCACATCAATCATCCTTCCATATCCCTTAACATCTTGGATTATGCTATCAACAATAATAGTTTCATTAGTCTTGACAATTTGCTCAATGGGCTTTCCTACTACTATGGACTTCTTCCCACTAACTCTTAGCTCTTTTTGTTCCTTATCAGACTCAGTTTTAACTTCGTCTGCCTCAAATTTATCCTTGCTCTTTTTCTTTCCTTTTAACTCTTTATATCCAGATGTGTTCTCTTTCTTCCTTTTATAAGTTTGCTGAGCAATCACATGTGACTTCTTTTGTGGCTTAGTCATAATAAGAGTAGTAGTAGATTTAGTTTGTTTTAGTGCTAGTGACTCTCTGAGGTGTTATCTCTTCAACTTTAGCTTCAAATTTCTTGACTTCAAAGCAACATACGTGCCTGCTTCCTCACTTTCCAATTTCTTCCTACATTTTGTCATCATTTCTTGGTTAATGCCACTTATTTTTGCTAAGTTATTAACTTGTTTCCTTATTTCCCTTTGGATTACTGGTGCCTTCAATTCACTGTGAATTTTCAGAGACGACTTCTCATATGCTCCTGTTGTTTTTGGTGCTCATTTAACCATGGACAATGATTTTCCCTTCCAACCATATACAATACCCGATTGTCTCCCCCGAGCACTCTCTCTGCAATTGCATTCATTTATTATTTTTCTCCCTTATCCAATAAGTGATTGCACATCTCTTTTTATATAAGGATAATACCCTTTCACTAAGGGACGTGTCTTATCAAGACATATAGTTGACTTAGTATAATATAATATAATTATATAACCAACATAATTATATTATATTATTAATATAATAATTAAATAATTATATTATAATAATATAATTTTTTTATTGTTGGATGATATCAAATTTGATTATTGCTTATGCTGTTGATATTCATGTTTTGTCACTGATGTCAACATATGTATCTGTGGAGAGTACAGGCTGGTTATTTAACTGACAGAACTGTATAGATACTGTACAGATGTTTCAGAACGATCGAAGTTGGTGATATGGAGAAGGATGTGTGTTGACCTTACTCCTAAGGTTGCTTGGCTTTATATTGCATATTGAGGATGTTACAATTGTTTTAGTGAAGACTGGTTTTTGGACTGTAACTGTGATGCTTGGCAAAGCAGGTCTCTGTGTTTTGGGTATATCTTGCAGGCGAAGATATTTTAAGTGATGAGAGCTTATTGAATGACAGAGGACATATTGAGGAATGTTGGGTATTGATCGATTGTCGTGAGAATGTTGGTGACGCTAGCTATACTGGAGGAGACCTATTTGGTGGCCGACTTCAGAGATGTAACGTGTATTATGAATTGTGAGCATGGATTGCGGACCTTGAAATATAACTAATGTATTGTAATTGATGTTTACCTATTTTAGGTACCTTGTGTATCTTAGCAAGGGGTTAAATAATTGTTTGTATATTGGAAAGCCTTAATTGGCTGACCTAATCAATTGTTTGTATATTAGGAAAGCTTAATTGGCCGATCTAATGAATTATTGTAAAAAGGGTATATATGAGAGATCTTTTCTTTTGGAAAGATGTGGTAGAGATTTAAAAGACAGAGAAGTGTGGAAGCCGCGAGACTTGTTTGGCTGTTGGATGTAGAGCAAAGTTTGTGATTTTTATTCTTCATTGAAACTGACCAAGCAAAGATAGTTGCTATCAGATAGTTCACTGGATTGTATATTCTCTATATACACTTGTTCAGATTGTCAATCCTTGAGGGTGGCTTCAACCTTCTTTAGGTAGTGTGCCTGGGCAGTGAGCCCACTGTTAGTCTTGACTCCTAATAGGGTCTATCCTTTAACATGGACTATGTACTGTAATGTTGTAAAAAGCTTCTAACATGGCTAAATCTTTTAATAGGGATACTATACTCTCAGTACATCATTTGTGGGTGCTAATTCCCACCCGGGTTTTACCTTTAACAGGGTTTCCTCGACAACAAGTATTGTGTTATTGTGTTGACATTTATTGTGTTATCATTTGAATTGTTGTTTTGGTTTATAAAGTTTAAAGTTTAATAATCTATATCACAACTGATTCACTCCCCCTCTTAGTTGTCTTATGGACTATTATTCCTAACAATTATCTCTTAATAATAATAATAATTATGTAATATAATTATATTATCACATAATAATATAATTCATATATCTCACAACAATAATAATAAAGATAATCACAACCTTTGTAATATCTATGTCGGCTTGTGGATTCTGAACACAGCTACAATAAAATCAACACTCCCTCTTAGCTAGGGAGGAATCCTACTCAACGTCAAAGTCATGTAGTAATAACCACCATAGCTACTCGCAGAGAGTGGGTCCATCATGGCTAGTCCCATGAATGACACAAGTACTCATCACAGAATCACTTAATGTGAAATTGTCATCATATCATGACATTCATGTCTCAAGTGATGCAATGCATCACTTTAGACCATGATAATTTTATTACCATCGAAGAGTCCTCCCGATGCTAGAAATCAACACTCCTTCTTAGCTAGGGAGCAATCCTTAACATTTACAAGTTGCATTATCTTATTGTGATGATTGATCACAACAACTACATGCATATGTGGAAAGGAAAGATATCACCTCTCTGTGATATCAACCATCATGTCTTATCCATAGATATCACCTCACGTGATATCCACCATTATCAGATTGTATGGCATGCTCATGAATATCATGTTTGGAGATATCCACCATAATGATATCATCTCCTGATATCAAGAGTAATGGCCTACAAATATCAAGTCTCATGATATTTACCAAGTACTCAGAGTAATGGCCTACAGATATCAAGTCTCATGATATTCACCAAGTACTCATGATGTCCATAAGGTATGTTCACAAGTATCACCCATGTGATACCTACCATAGGGACATTATAATAATGGTTTGTTCACAGATATTAATCCACCATGGTATATATATATATATATATATATATATATATATAAAATACAACCTATAGATTTCTATGTGACGACATCTATCTCTCAGTAGATATTGATTTACAAGATATGATCTATCACGATCTAATTAGATATCAACCAATATATGATATCCATCATGATAGAAGATCAATTATTGTAAGATCGTCACCTTGCAATAACTGCTAGAAGTACAAGTGATAATCATTTAGAAGCCGTCACTTCTTCATGATGTACACAAGGCCCATAATGTCATGAAAGGAGCACACATGAAATCCACCTTGACTCATCTCAAGGGGTGGATCCACCATGGCTCACCCCAGAGGGTGGAAACAAGGATTTTCACCTCAAACTTCTCTCTTAAAGAGATGACTGCAAATAATTTATCACTGATTCTAAGAACTCCTTTTCAGCCGAGGCTTCACTCTTCAACGTATCAAGCTTATCATAAGTACACAAACTTCTCTCTAGCGAGAGACTTGGTGAGAATATTGGTTGTCTATTCTGCAGTGCTAATGTGCCTTGACTGAATACTAGAGAAATCATCTCGACATGGTCTACTCCCTCTAAATCAAGATCCTCGAATTTCCACTGATGCAAATTCTTTAGTTGCTCCCTCTGTTATGGAAGCATACCCTGCTCACATGGTCCCAATCATGGAAGATATCTTGCTCCAAAAATGCAATCAAGTCTGATTTGTCTCCAATGACTCCAATGACAGGCGAATCAGTCTGCTCCACTGCTGCTACTAAGAGTTTAGAACTTTCCTTCTTGACCTTATTCCAGATCACTTTATTCAAATCATCCTGCAGATTCTTAGTCAAAGTACTAGACCAAGGTCTAGTCCACCAAGTTCCAAATTGTGTCCAGAACTGAGCATACTCTCTTGATTCCTTCTGACACAACTCTTCAGTTTGGACGAGCAATTCTACTACAGGATGCATTAGAGATGAATATGTTGTAATAGGTCTCCTCATCACAAACACATTATTATTTGTTCAACGAGTTACAATTTACTCCAATGACCAACAAGGAGCTTTCAAAGCCACACTGCTTCACGAGCTTGTTGATTCTCTGCAAATGGCTAAATCTGAAGCTCTTGACTCACGCCATGATTTATCAGAATTTAACTCCCTGTGAATGCAATCTCTCATCATTCTTATGCTTCTCGATCCATCCTAGAAGCATTTTAGAGAGATTAGTAATAACTCAACCTATGTCTCAACTAATGCTAGAAGCATTAATAACTCACTATTCTCTATGTTATTGCATGAATTAACTACATAAAATTCATGATCAATATTCAAAGGTATAATCATAAAATACTTATCCCTTGTTGTCAAAGGATAACACCCTCTAGGCGATACTTGAACTCCTTGAGAAACAAAGACTTGAATTGAAATTGGGCTAGTCCTCCTGAAGATTAGAGAGCAGAGTCTTCCTTGACAACTCCGACTTTGACCAAGAAATCATCGAGCATCATCTTCCAGTCTCTTGCTAAGACTATGATGGATGAAAAATGAAGATGAATTGGTTCTGTATCCATATCTACATGATAATGTTCTGTTGATATGCCACACTTTCTTAATTCCACAAAAAATATTTTCTTTATACTTTAATAGCCTTAAGCTGGACATGCATCATCTCTAGGAGATACGATATTTAAGCGACATTGTCCATGGGGAATACACAAAATCCTTTTAAGGATCTCCGACCAAATTAAGAGTAAATATTATGATCTCCAACCCGACTTAACCATGGGAAATATACCGAATCCTTTAATGGATTCCATCCGTACTAACGACATTTATTGTTTCTTCAATGAAGACAAATTCGAGTCGGGTATAAATTCACAGAGGCTGATTAACATTCATAGTAAAGAGAACGGAGAGACTCATCCTCTTTCAAGATGAAGCACTTTTCTTCAATATCTCTTAAGATTTATCGCCCTTGCCTTGATTGTTGGTTATATAATCTACATGTTCATAAGCCAAAGATGTGTTTATACTATTGTGCCTACGTCTTATCCAGTTGTGGGCTCATTGTTCGCTTTCTTGAAGAACCAAAGCCACCTCTCTATATGGCTCACAAAGCTTTTGCATCTTATAATCGCGAACACATGCGACAACAAATTTCAGCAGTAATGTTGATGCAAATCGATACAATTGGTGTCAGACAGTCTCCAATTAACACTTTGAACATTCACATGCCTTAAAGGGCAGGATTATGAATTTCATGTCACTCATGTTAGAGCTTTTTCTTGCAAAATCTTAATGAAGCATTTATTCTTGACTCTATGATTCCCAACTCTTGATTCAACCAAGAAAAAGTCTAATTAACAAGGATTTAATCCTTCTTCACTTTGAGCTCCACAGACTCAGGCAGGTGTACCTCTCATGACTTACTGTTTCTCAATAAATTAGACAATGAATTAGTTTCTCACAATGATTTGCTAATGCCTTTTACTGCAACTATTGATAACAAGTCCTGCAAATGCTAACAACAAATTTTATGCAGAACTTTACAAGCCAAACAATGCACTTGACAAGAGAAAATACTACTGCAATAAGGATTCTCATCCTTCTCTTCGAGCTTCAAGCTTAGGCAGGTGTACCTAAGGATTCAATTCTTCAAGGAATCAACAATAATGTCTGTATTTTTCAATACAGATCATAGACATCCGTGTTCTTCAACAAGAAATAAAAGATTATTTAGAATTAAGGATTGATGATGATAACTGCTTAACCAGTACAGACCAGTGCCTAATCCAGGGTAAAGACTCAAAATAATATATATTCATAGAACCTTTTAATAATAACACACTTAGAATCCAAATGAAATTCCTTACAGATCATCTTATCATTTCCATACCCATGTATCAAATTCCTATGAAAATATTGAACCCTTTGAATCTACCCTTAAGAATTACCCCTCCCTTGGAAGAAACTTAAGAACAATCTCATAATTTACCTTGTAAACAATATATTGAAACTTGCCTTACAAACTCAACACACAAGAATTAAAATATAAACACATGAAGACATCAAAGATATGCAAAATGAATCCCACTGTATTTTATTAAAATTTCTCTGTTTCAATACATTCACAATGAAAAAATTCTAAAACCAGAAAAAATTTAGAAAACTGCTTCGCAGTTGTAAATTCACCATCCTTAACAAATACATAAAACCCGCTACTTATAGTATACACTAGCCATCTTGGAATCCTGGAAGAAACAAGATGCAACAAGCTTTGGATGCCTAGTAAAAGCAAAAATACTAGAAGACAAAAATAGTTACAATTTTCATTCGGTGGAGGAGGAAAACTTGAGTAGTTGATTTGCAATCATTATGGATCTTTTACAGTTGGCACCTTTGTCGGCAGATATTCAAGGTAACTTCTGAAAGTTGTTATGAGAGATAGTGACCGCCAATACAGGCTAACATACACTAGTCTTGGTGATAATTACCTTCCTTGTGCTCATTGATCAGGTGCCAAGTGTCATTCACTCTTCATCGATTGCCTCCAAGTCTATTGTTGTTTTCTTTTTCTTCTTGGGCTTGGTAATGCTATCCGATAGTGTAACCTCCTCTTCTGTGGGCCAGTTGAAGCTCTTGATGCCCTGCAACTGCTTTAGTTTTCTATCCCACCTGGTAGCAGTGATAGCCCTTGTATCTGAAAAAAACTTGATAAAGTCTGTTTCAGCTTTAAACATTTCATCCAGGGCTTTGTTATACCTGTCCATATCCAAAATGTTGTCCTCTATTAGGAAGGACTCCTTTTGTGGCAGCAAACTGTCAAATTCTCCTCTCTACTCCTCAACATTTTTCACTTCATCATTCTATTTTCTAATGGGAGGAATGAATTTGCTAAAGTCAGGACCAAACATAGCTAACCTTGATTTTACTTGCTTAGCCTTCCCTTTGAAAAAGGACAAGGCTGTACCAATTTTCTCTATGTACCAATTTGCTCTATGATTTCTCCCACTTGGCATACTAACTCAGGAAGATTTGTCCTATGTGGTTGCAATGCCTCTATCCTCTCAAATAAAGATCCCCTGCCAGACCCCACACTGAAAAGTGGATCCAAAGCTGCTATTGAGTCCTTTACTTCCTTTTCAATGTTAGGCAACTTGATGCATGCCTTGTGAACTGCATCTATCTTTCCTTTTAATATCTCAATTCTATACTGCAAGATATTTAATACGGCAGATAGAGCAATCTCATTTCTATCCTTGTCAACTTTCTCCACTTCTTGTGTAGGATCCTCAGTGACATCAGGCTGAACAATTTCCACTTCTTTCCCTAGAGGTGGAAGAGCCTTGGAAGCCTCTTCCAACTTTACGTTTAGTTCCTCCAACTTCTCTTCTAATGCCTGGATCTTCATCAGGACCCTCTCCTTATCCTTTTCCAAGGCAATTCTCTCATCAAAGAGCCTTCCATATCTCTGTGACAACTGCTCGCTCTATTTTGGCCTCATTCAAATGGGAAAAGTGGGTGACAACTTTTGAAATATCGAAGTCTGAGGTGTTCTACATTGTCCAAATGATCTTGTCCGCATCCATATTTTCTTCTACATTGATCAAGGATGGATTTTGTGTTGTTGGGGCCAACGACCACATAGAAAGGGTTTGGGATCTAGGATCATATCCACAGCCTCTTATCATTTCTCCTATTTGAGTCTCTGAGGATAATTGAGCCTCAGGATGCCTCTTGATCTGATCTATAATAAAAGCTGAGGCTAAATCCCACCCTGGCACAAGAAACATACCACTTGACTTCACTAATTGCCTAGCTTCCTCAGCTATGATGGTCTCAGAATCAGGATCATAGGACTTCAAATCATGCAAGGCTTCATCTCTCGGTGTAGCACCCTCTGTCAATTGCAATTGAATCCCCACCTCTTGCTGCTTTCTCCAAATGAGAATGTTCTTGAACTCATCACTCTTGATGAAAGCATCATCACTAAGAAGCTCTTCTTGGTATAGATCTCTATCATCTTTGCATAATTGGAGGGGCAATTCCACCTCCTCTTGGACCTCTTGGACCTCTTGGACCTCCTTTTCCATTTTCTTTCCCTCTCTAATATTCTTTCTCAATTGGTGATGATAGTGTCTATCACCAGTAACCAGGCCAGTTATTCTGTCTTTTTTCTTCCCTTGTACCTCTAACTGAGAGGGTCCTCCTTGTTCTATCCTCTGCTTTCTTTCTTGGAGGCTCACTTGTTGCCTCTGTGCTCTTTTCAAAGCCAGGTGGTTCACTCATTTGAGGAGGGCTATGCTTCTCATGAGCCCCTACACTATCTTCTTCATACTTAGAGGATGAGTATTGTTTAGGTACCTTTTGTTTCTCTTCTATTTGGCTTTCCAATTGATTGTATAAGGTATCATACATATCAATCATCCGGGTAACCCTAGTCATATAAGACAATCTCGGGAAGAAACCTCCAAAGGGAATCCCTGCCTTTTTCATTTGCTTCTCCAAGTCCACTAGTTCCCAATATTTTCCTGCTTTCTGCTCAACTTCTTGCTCATCAAGAACATTTATGATGACATCTTCTTCATCACATCCTTCATGTTCTCAGATGTTGGTGACACTTGGGGTTAACAATTTCCTTGCACTCTTAATGAAACCTTCAGGGTCTACATACCTATATTGGGCCATGATCATCTTATATTGTCACAACCATTTGTTTATTCCTTCCATGGCCTTCTTCCCAAGAACAAAATCAAAGATATTGAACTGCCTTGGTGTGAAGGTACCTTTCCCGTGAGGAGCCAGATGCTCCTTATCTGTCTATATTAGTTTCCAAATTAATTCCATTAATGCAACCCTTGGAGGAACATACTTTGGAAGTATATGTGGGGGCTGAGGACACCCATATACCCTGATTAATGTGTAGGTTTTCTCCAAATAGAAATCTCCCCAATTATGATCTCCGGGCCATTTATCAACATATTCACAAGGCCTTAGAAGCATTGGCACCTTGACAGATAACCTGACTACTTTTGTACCAAGCAAAGTTAAAATTGGATGCACAATCCAATTTTGGAAACCACAAAACTCACGCTCATTTGAGGTGTAATTCCAAACCCTAATCCAAAACTACACAGGGTTTGGCTGGCCATTGACATGTGTCCTCGGTCTCAAAATCTCAGTGTTCATATCATTTATATTGTGGAAAAGAATTAGGTGCATTAAAATAGAATAATGCATGAAACGAGGCTGAGTACCCTTCTGAATGCTCAAGAGACCCTCATGTATCATGTCAATGATATACTAAATGTAATCAAAATCAGTATTCACATGGGAATTCTGGATGTCTAATATGATCATTAAAAAGTCTATAGGCATTCTCTCCAAATTTCCATCAATTCCCAACACTTTGCACAACCCATATGCTAGATACTTCATGTATAAATGTAGGTCTTTGAATTCAAAAGGCGCATTCTTAGCACTGGGTAATGGGGCTACGTATTTTCTTGACCTAGGCATGTGATGAAGAATCAAATTCTTACCTAGATTGATTTCTTTCTTATACTTCTCTCTTTGCTTTCTCAGATCAATCTCTATGGAAGGAGGATGGTAAATACCAAAATATTTCATAAAAGAATTCCTATCCAAGGAAACTAGAGTTGTTTTATCCTTTTTCCTTATGGTCTTAGAAACACGATCATACTTCCTAGCCAATTCTACTAGCAAGTCTACATCCAGAAAGACATTTGGGACTATCAATTTGGCTAGACCTAATGTCCAGTGATTACAAACAAGGATTTGTCTAGTTCTATTACTGTAATTGAATAAATGATAGCCAAAACAACCTGGGGTAACAAGATCCCTACAACTAGACATATAATTGGAGAAGAATTCATCACTTACCTTTTTATTTTGACTTGATCCTAGGAGAAAGGTGATGAATTCTTCTGAATAGTTTCTCTTCACCTTTTGTTCGTCCCCTGTATCCTTGCTTCCTTCACTTGCTGAGGCCTTACTGGATTCTGGTTGACTCATCTTTTCTATTTTCTTCAATTATCTATTTGTAAACAAGCTCTTCACAAATCTCTATAACTTCTGAGTTTCTTGCTCTACTCTTCTAAAAATTCCGATAAGCAGAATACACAAGTGCCGAGTCTATATATCATTGAGCAATTAATGCAACATTCTAGTCGAGATCTCAGAATGTTGTTGCTCAATCACATCAGCGTTCACTATTCATGTATCGAGTTCAATTATGTGCTAGCCATGGTGTATGAAGTTGACAGGTAATTGAATTTGAAAAGAGTGGTAGAAAAAAGCCATGATTATTTTTGCTTTTAAAACCTTATAAAATATTAAAAAAGCCCTAGACAAGAGCTGATTGGCTTAATTTTCTCAGTTTTTCATAGCTCAACAAAGTACTTGTACTTTTTTAGGATCTCCTATCTTTCTCAACTCTGGTAATTCATTTCATTTTCTGGCAATGACGTGACAACAAGCTTTCAGCATCTCAGTATGCTCTACTTGACTATGGTTTACTTGGAGATTGAGAGATAAGGCTTTCTCCAAGTTTCTGAATGCTTTGTTTAACTTGGCTTAACTCACGAGAACCAACGACTGAGCAATCTCTTAATCTTTGAATAGGAACTCTAACCATGGTTTCTTTGTGAGACTTGGCGACAAGGCTATCACCCGATGTTTGAATGTTTTCCTTCTAACCGCCATGATCTGGAGATTCAATGCCTTAGTTATCTGCTGATTGTTGAATGCTTGTGCACTAACCGTCAAGATTACAATATTTAGCGCCAACTTTGAAACAACCTTTATCCCTTAATCTTGCAATATTTTATGCTACTCACACTTGATCAAGAGACTTAGCACACACCGCTCATCTGAGTCTTGATTGACGATTCACATTCAATCTGAGCATTCCTTACTTGACTCAGGTTCAATTTGGAGATTCAACGACCAACTAAATCTCGCTATCTCTAAATATTTACCTTAACTTGGGTCTAGTCTAGAGATTCAAAGATAGAGGTAATCTCTGAATGATTTCTTAACCCCGAGGTTTATCTCGAGACCTAGCGATAAGAGACATCTCTAAATCACTAAATGTAACTTAAGTTGACTTGGGTTAAATTATGAGATTAGGCTATAGCCTAAGATATTTCACTGTATCAACGACCTATATTTAATCTCATTATACTTATCTTAATTGAGGTTCGATTTGAATATTCAGCGCCAAGGCAAAATGCTAAGTCGTTGAATGTTTGACTTAACTCTGATTTCATTCTGAGATTCAGCACCAGCCACATATCTGAGTCTTGATCAATGATCCTCGCTGAATCTATAAGTGATTTGCTTAACCTCGAGTTTATTTGGAGATTGGGCAAAAAGTCTTTACCTCGTGATCTATGAACACTTCCTTTAACCCTAGTTTGATTCTGAGATCGAGAGATAACATTATCACTGATTCGTTGAATAAAAGTCTTGACTCTGGTTTAATCAAGAGATTCAGCACCAACCGCTCATCTTTAGTTTACATCGATGATCCACGCTTAATCTCGCAAGACTTTATCTAACCCACATGTTTGTTCTGAGATCAAGAGGAAAAGGACATCTTGTGATCTCTGAATAAGATTCTTAACCATGATTTAGTCTGGAGATTTAGAGAAAAGACTAATCGTTGAATTGCTGGATACTTTCTCAACTCTAGGTTCTATTTTGATACTTCTTGCCAACCACACATCTTGCTAACCTCTTGGACACATTTCAACATCTAATCAAACACATTATTGTCTCTCTTGATCGCTGAATGAATTTTGTTTAGCTTTATTTATCTGGAGATTCAATGCTAGCCACACATCTGATATTTAATCAATGGTCAGTGCTTAATCTCTTAAGATTTAAATTAACTTAGCTCATGTTCAGAGATTTAGCACCAACACAAGTCTCATGATCTCTGAATGAAATACTTAACCATGGTCTCTCTAAGAGATTCAGAGATAAAATCTCTCTCCAAGTTGCTAAATGTTTTCTTAACCTGGGCTTAACTCTCAAGATTCAGCGAGAGCGTTTGATCTTTGCTAGCATTGACGGTTCGCGCTTGATCTCTGAATTTCAAATGAATTAACCATTTCTTTACGAGATCCAACGACTAACATCAGTGTTAAATCTTTCACTTTATCACTTGATCTCTGAATGTTACCAATTTGACTGCTATCTTCTCGAGATTCAGAGATAAGTTTTTCGCTAAATCGCTGAATGTTTACAACTAACCACCAATTCTCTGGAGACTTGGAGTAACTGCTGTGCTAGGTCGTTGAATGAAAAGAACTAACTGCCAACCTTCACGAAACTTAGAGACTTAAAAGAAATAAAAAATATGCGCATAAAGGTCAAATTGAAAAAATAAAATCTAGGGCACAACTTGGCAATTTTAGGAGACAAAACCCTACCAAAGGCAAACAAGACCTAGGGTTTAGGTTTTCATACATTTTCAAAGCACAATTGCTTGGGATACAAACATTTTGAAGAATTTTTGCAGGTACATTTTCAAGCACTTTGAGGGTAAGGCACAATTATGACGTTGTGAACCAAGTTTTTTGCACAAATTAGAAAAACCTATAATAGACCTAATAGTGGCTCTTGCTTTGAAAGCAAGTTCAATGCAAGAAACTAGATCTCTGGGAGGCAGACCACAACTACACTAACCTATTGCAGAAATAAACACACAACTTGGAAACAAACACACCTGTACATAGATTACTAATGTGCATGGAAAGAAGTATTAATTGAAGAAAGGCTTTAAGAATTTTCCATGCATTGGCAATTCAAACACCTCACCATCCATATTTTTAAGAAAATATGAATCCTTTCCATGTACTTGATGAATAATAAAAGACCCCAACTATAGAGATTCAAAATTTGTGTGCTTCCCTTTATCCTCAGCCCTTTGACTCCATTGCAATACCATGTCATTAGGCTAGAATTTTTTGGTACTGGCCCTTTTGTCAAACAAGTACTTCATCTTTTGTTGGCTTCTCATATTTTTCTTCTGTCCTTCCCTTCTATTTTCATCAAGCTCAATCAATTGGACAATACTGTCATGTAGAGCATCATTTACTTCTAGCTCTTGATCCATGATAAACTTGTATATAGGAAGCAAATTATTCACAGGCAACTTGGCCTGTACTCCATACACTAGCTCAAAAGGTGACTTTCCAGTAACCACTTTAACTATCACTCTATCAGCCCACAAGGCTAATTTCAATTTTGAATGCCATGCTCTCTTGTTTGCCTACAAAGTTTTCTTCAAGATTTGCAGAATACTCTTGTTTCTTGATTCTACCTGTCCATTTTCTTGTGGATGATATGGAGAGGAATATGATATGGCAATTCCATTTTCATTACAAAAATCTTGAAACTCTCCAGACCTGAAACATTTGGCATTATCTGTTACTAACTTTAAAGGGACACCAAACCTAGTCAAGACATTTTCTATCAAAAAATTAATAACAAATTTACTGGTTGCTCCCTCCGTAGGGATTGCTTCAATCCATTTTGTAAAATAGTCTGTAGCAACTAGGATCCAGCTGTGTCCTCCACTGGACTTTTCTGCAAATTCTCCAATGAGATCAATTCCCCACATAGTAAAAGGGGCTTGAGTATGTACTGGATTCAATAATAGGGCTCCTGAAAATTTCAATTTAGAAGAAAACCTTTGGCAAGGCTCACACTTTTGTACAAAGCTAAAAGAATCATTGAAAATATAGGGCCAATAGTAACCATCCCTTAGAATTTTATGGGAAATTGTTTTAGTAGAGAAATGTCCCCCGCACAAACAAGCATGCATTTATTTCATCACTCTATCAACCTTCCTTTCATCTAGACACAATACGAGCACACCATCCCTATTCTTCCAATATAATTCTCCTTTTATTAAGGTGTAATTTTGGGATTGCAGTCTTATAGTCCTTTTTTTGTTTTTCACTCATAGTATCAGGGCACTTGGCATTCTTGATGAAGTATACAATATCATAATACCAGGGTTGTCTTTTAATTCTAGTGAGTGTTAGGTCTTGCAACTCCATATTATTCACTTTCACTAAATCCATATTCTTCTATGTCATGAGCTTTGCTAAGCCCAATCCTCTTACTAGTTTTGTGATATGGATTTCTAGATTGAACTCCTGGACCCTATTTATCCATTTGCATCTTTTCCCAGTAACTTCTCACTGGGTGAGAATGTCCTTAACAACTACATGAGGTACATATGCTATACCAATTCCTTAGGTGGATTGTGTTTGAAGTGCTTGAAGAATAATTGACAAATTCAAAACATGAATGGAATCCCCAACAAACAAATTTGTCACACTTGCTTGTATCCTTCAAGGTTTCTTTGTCCCTTGTCAGATTGTTTTCAAGACATATGCCTGTTATTTTCTAGTTTGACTGTGATGAAATTGGTTCCTGCCATTGAACAAATACACTAAAAATCAGACATAAATCATATATTTTTCCAAATCATCAAAACACTATCTTTTCTGTAGGTTGTCATCTTTGCTCTGGCATTGCTGTCTGCGTAGATCACTGTCTGTGAAGTTTTGTCATCTGTGTTGAATCAAATTATTGTCTGTGTCTAAGACTGTCGTCTCTGACTAAAAACAGTGAGCTTCAAAATTTGCCAAAATTCTTGAAATTCGGTCTTTTATGAGGTCCTAAAATTATTTGTCCTGAAACATTCAGTTTCTCAATCAAAATCAGATTTTTTGCTATAAGGACATGACCAATTCCAAGAAACACAAGAAGGTTAAGCTTCCAACTCCTCCAGTTTATCGAGAATAGAAAGAAACCACTCGCAAATCCAAGGAATATCAACACATTTCCCAATCAATCAATCACAAAATCAAGTATTACAAGAAAATTGACACTATCGTGTACAACAACAAAGTTTGCAACTTCATGGTCAAATATCTCATCAATCGTGCATTTGTTACTCTTGAGCAATACGACTAGATCAACCTCTTGTTTCCAAATCAATTTCTCCTTCTTCCATCATCATCATACATCATTCTTAGAGCATTAGATCAAATTTTTTGACTTCAAATAAAAATCAAATCATTCCTTTCTTAGGTTGGACGACCTTAATAAAAAATATTGAAGATCTTCATCCTTAGACAAACACAACATTATTTGCAGGCCATTATTCTGTCTCAAGTAATTTAAATCCATTGGTAATGTCCTATTTGCTTGAGATCACAAGTCTATCTTCAAGTAGAAACAAATATCATCCAATTTAATCCTTTTGTGTTTGTATCATTACAAGGTCTTGTTACATCTAGGTTTTGTTCTAAAAACCTTTCAATCCAAATCAATCATCAATCAAACATCAATCAATCAAGTCCAATCAATCAAAATCAAATCAATCTCCAAACAAGATCTTTTCTCCATCCACTTTCATCTTCCAATCTAACATTTCCCCATCTTTCATTCTTCTAGGTCTATCATTGCATGGTAGTTACTCGATCACAAGCTAGAAATATGAGGCGTGTAGAACCCAACAACTCCTTTGACGAGGAGAATCCTTTTTTCGCTCAATTATTTCACGGTCGCACAACGCGAATTGATGACATAACTAATGTGCCTGAAGAAGCTGAGTTAGTGGATCAAGAAGAAAGACCTACACAAGTGAATGATTTCCTTAGGGATCCATATAACTTAGAAATGGTTGAAACGACCATTAGTCAAAACAACGACGAAATATTATTGAACCTCATTCGAAATGGCATCATAGTGCCTGCTGACTTTGATGAATCACTTCTCACTCGTAACATTACTAAGGCTATGACTGCTACAAGTACGACCATGGCCTCCAATTCAAATGCAACATCATCACGTGACACCAAAAAAGAAATTGCAAGTGAACCTTCTACATCAGCTCCTACATCAATACCTGTTTCAACAACAACATCAAAAGCCCAATTGACACCCAAACAAATCCAACAGATTCTAAGTGTTTTTTCCAACATTACCTCACACAACAACACTCAAATGAGAACAAATACCTCTCAAGGGGCAAGTGCTAATGTTAACAATATAGAGCAGATTTCTATGCCTCTATCTACATCATCTATGTTCTCGACAATGGGCATGAAGACATCTAAGACCAACACATCTCAAGCTTACTAGTACATAGCCCCTCCCACAGTCGGTATGACCTCCATAGGGTTTTTGACTGCACACTTTGGAGGAGGACAAGCTTATGGATTACAATATATTCCACACAACCCTCTAGATTTAGCCCAACAAATTAATGAGCTCAAAAGCCTTGTACCTGGTTTCCAAAATGGGGGCAAAAAGGATTTTTCCTTTGATGAGATTTGTCCCTATCCATTCGATAAGTCTATCACAATGCAACCATTCCCTCCAAACTTCGAGATGCCAAAATTTTAAAAATACAAGGGAGAGACATGCCCTCTACAACATCTCAAGAAATTTTACATTGCCTGTCAAAAAGTCGCATACAACAAAAATTACCTAAAGAGACTCTTCACTAGGAGTCTTAGAGGCACAACTTGAGAATGGTTCATGGCCCTTCCTTACGGGTAAATCTCTACATTCTCTGATTTAGTAGAGAAATTTGTTGGACAATATTCATACAACAGTGAACATCAAGAAACACTTAGCGATTTGTGCAATACCAAACAAACGAATGGTGAAAACTTTGCTAGTTTCTTACAACGATGGAGACATGCTGCCAATCGTATGCAATAGGAAATATCTGATAGTCACTTAATTGACATCTTTACAAAGAGTTTGATCCCCGAGATGTCATTCCAAATGAAAATGGCTTCACCTGACACCTTTGAATCTCTTGTCAAAAAGGAAAAAGACATCAAAGATGGGCTTTTGCAAAAAGGTAGCATCAAACATTATACTTCTTCCAACAATGATAAACTGAAATTCTGGAGTAAAAACAAAGGAGTTATCAATGATGGAGTGACTGATGCCAAACATGTTCAAAATGTTCAAGAATCCAACAACAATAATCAAAACAATCACAACAACAATCCAAACGAAAATCAGAATCAAAACAACAATCAGAACCAGAATCAGAGGAATAATCAGAATAACAGTTGACAACAACTGCGCAATCAATCTTATTTGTTTCCTCACAACAATAACAACAAAAATAATGAAAATAACAACAATCGACAATGACGACAGTTCACAGCATTGTCAGAACCATTAGATGTAATCTTTAAACAACTTGTGGATCAAGAATGATAATCTATCCAAACAATCCGCCTTTCGATGAAAATCAACCCAAACCTGCTTGGCATCGAGAGAAGGAATACTCTGATTATCATTGCATTAAAGGACATGATACCAAGAAGTGCATGAAACTCAGACATTTTCTACAAATCTTATTCATGATGGAAAAATTGAAGTTGAAGGCCAAAACGCTTCTTCATCCAATGCAAAGCTCAAAGTCTACAACCAACCTTTTCCGCAACACAATCAAAACAATGCATCTAATGCGATCCCATATGATTACTCAACCAACACTATCATAGGCAATGATCGAACGTGTAGAAGTCTAAATGAAAATGATATCTTTGGTTTTGACTCTCTTTGTGGATGCATCGAAGAATCTAAAACTCACGTCAATACCATAATCCTCAAAGCTGCTGATTGTAATATTACCACACACAGACCCATAGTCACTGTCCAAGCTGCTGATAATCCCTCTACATCTACAAATACGCCAACTACACCATCTACTACTACTCGACCTGCTTCACATTATGACCTATTGGCCCAATTAGGAAAGACTCCTGCATAAATATCTATCTTAGAGCTTCTGCGTACCTCACATATTCACAAAGAAGTTCTTGAGGATGCTCTGAATGAATCCTGTATTCCTGAAAATATCAACGCTGCCTAGTTCCAAGCCATGATTGGGAATTTAGCCGCACAAGAGCACCTTGTTTTCACTAACAAAGACTTCTGTGGTCCTGACCCTCACCATAATAAATCCCTCCACATCGAAGCCAAAATACAATCTACTAAAATCAAATGAGTCCTTATAGATGGTGGATATGGCCTAAATTTGTGTACATTGAAAATGATTCACAACATTGGTCTTTCTGAGGACTTCCTAGATGTAGATAAGAGAATCACAATAAAGGCTTATGATGACAGAGAATGAGAAAGCAAAGGTTTGATCACACTACTCCTACAAGTGGGCCCGACCCTAATTGAAATTGTTTTTCATGTACTTGGTTCAGGAGCACCTAGGTTAGAGAACATTTTTTGTAAGGTGTTTTGTTCCACCATTCTTGTAATGACCGAGGTCAATGGGTGAACAAACACCATAGTTTTTTTTTAGCTTGTTTTTGTTTAAGTGTGTGTTGAGGTAGTTTAAAAACCTCTAGAAATATATCCAAGGCACTAAGAACCATAATTGGTGCAAGGGCTGTAAGACAGTGTGCTCGGGAAATACTGCTGCTTGGGTTATACTGGTGATCGGGCAATACTGCTGCTCGGGTGTGTCGCTCAAGTTTTCTACTCGAGTTTTCTACTTGGGTATGTCACTCTGGTTTGCTGCTCGGGGTTGCTGACTGACTCTTGGGTGTTAAGAACAAGTTTGTTCTGACGCTCGGGACTGGCGCTCAGTAATGGTGGTCTGTTACTCGGTTATGTTGGTTAATGACCCAGGAAACACAAGATGTGATGTTTATGACCAGCTGGGTCAACTACAACGGCTCCCAATGTGTCAGTTTTGTCTTTGATGAACAAGGACACCTATTCCAGTGATGAGAGGTCATTTATTGATCACCCATGCCTTCTTTCTAAGGTTGTTGAAGTTGTTGGAGGATGCAAGATATTTTGAGAGGTGGATATATAGTTATAAGTTTGTAATCGATAGAGATATAGACAGAAGAGGATTGTACATGTAATAGATTTCAGATCATGAATAAAAACAAAGAGTATTTGGGAACTATTTTCTGTAATCTATTATGTGTAATCAGTTTAGTTTGGTTTTTCAGGTTGAACCAGTCAATTTAGCTTGGAGAATGAATCTTTCCTAGCAGATTCAATAGTATGAAATAGTAGCTTAATGATGGGAACCAGGTCTAGAGAACTTGAGGTGAAGATCTTAGTGACCTCCTCAGGTTAGGGTTTGATAATACCCTATAAGGTCCATTAGAGACCTTAGAGAAGAGTCAGGATGACTCTCAGATGCAACTAGACTTAACAAAAATGGTGGAACAAAACACCTTACATGTCAACTACAATGACAACTAGAGTAGAGTCCACTACATTCGGTCATTACAAGAATGGTCAAACAAAACACCTTACAAAAAATGTTCTCTAACCTAGGTGCTCCTGCACCATACTCCCCAAAAAAAATAAATCAACTTCCAGGTGATTGGATCAATTCAGGACTGATGCCTAACTTCTTGAAATCGGTCTCTTGCACCATGTTGCCTCTGATTCAACTTGCCCTTTCCATTTGACCAGATGTTCCATGTAGGTTTGCTTTCTAGTCTGCTTGGCAACTCTTGAATTCAAAATCTTCTCCGCCTTCAGTTTTAGTGCAACACAAAGTTTGAGTGCTTTGAGATCCTCTATATCTGCTGCTAGATTAGAATCTCCTTATGGAATTGGTCCTTTATAGGATACAAAATCGACCACATTGAATACTGGAGATAATCCTATGTCTACAGGAAGATCAACTTTATAAGCATTGGGCCCATACTTTTCCAAAACTGCACAAGGGCCTATCTTCCTCAGGTGAAGTTTACTCGAAACTCCTTTCTGCAACCTTGCTTTGTTGAGGTGCACCATGATCAAATATCCAATTTGAAATTGAACATCTCTTTTCCTTGCATCTACCTTCTGCTTGATGTGAATTGTATTCTCCACTAATGCTTTCTTCACTGAATCATGGACCTCCTTCACGGATTGAGAAAAATATTTAACATACCCACTCCTTTCTGCATTGCTTCCAAGATCCCTGAATTTACATATACCCCTGGGATGAATCCCATACACTATTTCAAAAGGGCTCCTTCCAGTGGATCTAATGACCGTGTCATTGTATGCAAATTCTGCTTGAGAAAGTAACTGATCCCATGATTGTCCATACTCTTTGGTGAGGCATCTCAAAATATTCCCTAAGCTTCGTTTCACCACTTCAGTATGACCATCATTCTATGGATGATATGTTGAGCTAAAGGAAATATTTGTACCAAGCTTTTGCCATAAGGTTTTCCAAAAATGACTCATGAACTTAGAGTCTCTATCTGATACAATACTCAAAGGTAATCCATGTATCCTTAATGCTTCTTTAAAGAATAGATTTTCTATGTAACATGCATCATGTGTGGTCTTACATGGCACAAAATGAGCCATCTTGCTGAATCTATCAACAATTACAAAGATGTTGTCCATTCCTTGTTTGGTCTTCGGTAGTCCAACTACAAAATCCATACTAAGGCATTCCCAAGGTCTATTTGGGATAGGAAGTGGCAGATATAATCCCGCATTGGATGAAGTCCCTTTGGCCTTCTGACGGATCATACAAGTCTCTACATAATTTTGGACATCCCGATTCATTATTGGCCAATAGTAATACCTCTTGTCCAACTCTAGATTTTTATTCAACCCAAAATGTCCACTTAATTAACCGTTGCGATTCTCTTGTACTATGTTCTCCCTCATGGAACCTCTCGGTACACAAATTTGTCCTCCTTTAAATAAAAGACCTTCTTGAAGAGTATACCCCAAGTACTCACTATGAAAGTGATTTTGATAATCTTGACATACCTTGTATGCTGCTGCAAAGTCTTCATTTGCTGGATAAAGATCCTTGAAGCTTTCAATGCCAATGCTCCTTAATTGAACTTCTTGTACTGTGAGTAACCTTCTACTTAATTCATCTTCTACCTTATTTTGTACTCCCTTCTTGTGCTTTATGGTGAAGGTATAGGCTTGTATATACTCCACCCATTTCATGTGCTTATGGCTTAGTTTATCATGTGAACTTAGAAAACTTAAAGCCTGATTGTCGGTAAAGACTACAAATTCTTTGGGAAGGGGATAATGTCTCCATTTCCTTAGTGCTTGTACTAATTCATATAATTCCAAATCATATGAGGAATAATTTCTCTTTGCATCACTGAGTTTCTCACTGTGAAAAGATACTGGCTTTCCTTCTTGACTTAGAACTGCACCGACAACAATATTACTAGCATCACACTCCATAGTAAACAATTTATCAAAACTAGGAAGTGTCAATATCGGTTGAGTCGCTATCCTATTCTTCAGATGCTCAAATCCTTCAACATCCTTCTCATTCTATTGGAACTTGGATTTCATACCCCCTTTGATGGTATCTAAAGTAGGTGCAATGATTTCACTGAACTATTTGATGAACTTCCGGTAGAATTGTGCTAAACCATGGAAGCTTCTTACTTCAGTAGCTGACTTCGGTGTAGGCCAATTCAAGATTTCTTCCACCTTGCCAAAGAACCCATCAAAGAAGAGCCAAGCCAAAGAAGATCTTTGTTTCAAGTCAACTGCAAGGTACTCAATAGGGTCTGTAAAGTTATCATAGATTCAGGTTCTACTGATAATATAGTTTCCTTAGAAGCTATCGAGAAATTAAAATTGACAAGGGTACCTCACACTAATCCTTAGAGTTACTTGGTTGAATAAAGATCAACATTTAATAGTCAATGAACAAGCTTGGATAGAATTTTCCATAGGGAGGTATAAGGACAAAGTTTTGTGTGATGTCCTACCCATGGATGCATGTCATCTGCTATTAGGTAGAGCTTGGCAGTTTGACCGAGCTGCAGTGCATGATGGAGTTAAGAACTCATATTCCTTCAAGAAGGATGGAATAAATTTTAGGGTACAATCAACCTTGGAAGAAGAGGAAGAAAAGAAAATAGGTCTCAACCTACTGTTGGTCGGTGAGAAAGAATTATTAAAGACATTGGAAGAAGAAGATGGAGTAGGTTTTGCTTTGGTTTCAAAACCACAAGGTGGAAGGGGACATAAGAGGGAAGAGTTGCCTTTAGAGATCCAAAGGTTTTTAACTCAATACTAGGCCATAGTTAGTGATGGACAACCAGCTATCCTACCACTTGAGAGATCTATTATTCATCTACATCGAAGTCAGCTACTAAAGTAAGAAGCTTCCATGGTTTAGCACAATTCTACCGGAAGTTCATCAAATAGTTTAGTGAAATCAATGCACCTACTTTAGATACCATCAAAGGGGGTATGAAAGCCAAGTTAAAATAGAATGAGAAGGTTGATGAAGGATTTGAGCATCTGAAGAATACGATAGCGACTCAACCGCTATTGACACTTCCTAGTTTTGATAAATTGTTTACTATGGATTGTGATGCTAGTAACATTGCTGTCGGTGCAGTTCTGAGTCAAGAAGAAAAGCCAGTAGCTTTTCACAGTGAGAAACTCAGTGATGCAAAGAGAAATTATTCCTCATATGATTTGGAATTATATGAATTAGTACAAGCACTAAGGAAATAGAGAAATTATCCCCTTCCCAAAGTTATAGTAGTCTTTACCGATAATCAGGCTTTAAGTTTTCTAAGTTCACATGATAAACTAAGCCATAAGCACATGAAATGGGTGGAGTATATACAAGCCTATACCTTCACCATAAAGCACAAGAAGGGAGTAAAAAATAAGGTAGAAGGTTTACTCATAGTACAAGAAGTTTAGTTAAGGAGCATTGGCATTGAAAGCTTCAAGGATCTGTATCCAGCAAATGAAGACTTTGCAACAACATACAAGGTATGTCAAGATTATCAAAATCACTTTCATAGTGAGTACTTGGAGTATACTCTTCAAGAAGGTATTTTATTTAAAGGAGGACAAATTTGTGTACCGAGAGGTTCCATGAGGGAGAACCTAGTACAAGAGAATCACAACGGTTAATTAAGTGGACATTTTGGGTTGAATAAAACTCTAGAGTTGGTCAAGAGGTATTACTATTGGCCAAGAATGAATTGGGATGTCCAAAAGTTCTTGTATGATCTGTCAGAATTCCAAAGAGACTTCATCCAATGCGGGATTATATCTGCCACTTCCTATACCAAATAGACCTTGGGAATGCCTTAGTATGGATTTTGTAGTTGGACTATCGAAGACCAAACAAGGAATGGGTGTCTTTGTAATTGTTGATAGATTTAGCAAGATGGCTCATTTTGTGCCATGTAAGACCACACATGATGCATGTTACATAGAAAATATGTTCTTTAAAGAAGCAGTAAGGATACATGGATTACCTTTGAGTATTGTATCAGATAGAGACTCTAAGTTCATGAGTCATTTTTGAAAAACCTTATGGCAAAATCTTGGTACAAATCTTTCCTTTAGCTCAACATATAATCCACAAAATGATGGTCATACTGAAGTGGTGAATCAAAGCTTAGGGAATATTTTGAGATGCCTCACCAAAGAGTATGGACAATCATGGGATCAGTTATTTGCTCAAGTAGAATTTGCATACAATGACATGATCAATAGATCCATTGGAAGAGCCCTTTTGAAATAGTGTATGGGATTCATCCCAGGGGTATATGTGAACTCAGGGATCTTGGAAGCAATGCAGAAAGGAGTGGGTATGTTAAATATTTTTCTCAATCCATGAAGGAGGTCCATGATTCAGTGAAGAAAGCATTAGTGGAGAATACAATTCACATCAAGCAAAAGGTAGATGCAAGGAAAATAGATGTTCAATTTCAAATTGGATATTTGGTCATGGTGCACCTCAACAAAGCAAGGTTGCAGAAAGGAGTTTCGAGTAAACTTCAGATGAGGAAGATAGGCCCTTGTGTAGTTTTGGAAAAGTATGGGTCCAATGCTTATAAAGTTGATCTTCCTGCAGACATAGGATTATCTCCAGTATTCAATGTGGTCAATTTTGTATCCTATAAAGGACCAATTCCAGAAGGATATTTTGATCTATTAGTAGATATAGAGGATCTCAAAGCACTCAAACTTTGTGTTGCACTAAAAATGAAGGCGGAGAAGATTTTGAATTCAAGAGTTGCCAAGTAGACTAGAAAGCAAACCTACATGGAACATCTGGTCAAATGGAAAGGGCAAGTTGAATCAAAGGCAACATGGTGCAAGAAACTGATTTCAAGAAGTCAGCCATTAGTCCTGAATTGATCCAATCACCTGGAAGTTGATTTATTTTTGTTTTGGGAGTATGGTGCAGGAGCACCTAGGTTAGAGAACATTTTTTGTAAGGTGTTTTGTTCCACCATTCTTGTAAACACCCTATTCACTAGGGCAAAGTCAAGATGACTCTCAAAAGAAACTACACCTTATTTCTACATCAGTATTGGGTCTGGATCTACCATACAACATCTTGTTGGGCCGCCCTTGTATACATGCTATCAAAGGTGTACCTTCTACCTACCATCAATGCCTCAAGTTTCCACATCATGGTAGAGAGATCATGATTCCAGGAGATCTTGAACCATTCCAATATTGCAAGAGGTTAGAAGGCAAACAATCCAATTGCTGTATGTTGAATGAGTTCAATTGACCTTTTGAGAAAGACTCACCCTTTCAAAAAACTTCCTCGGCTACAGAAAAGACATGGAAAACACAACTTGATCAATCTAAAGGAAAATAAAAGGTCACTGAAGACAAAACCGCCAAGTCTGAAACAAAGATCACTTTAACAAATGAGGGCATGGGAAAATGCAAATTTGAAAGTTCCCTATGTATTGGACAACTCTCTTTGTCCCAAAAATCTTATGGGAGGCCATCACCGTTAACTCCCTCTAAGGAAAAAGATCTTATACAATGCAAGATGACCACTTTTGAACATTGTGGGTCTTTGTCAGATGAACACATGGAATCCAATGTCCTTGATTGGCTTTATAATGAAGAAGAGGAAAAAACAGTAACATTTTCTAATAGAAAATATATCAAATCCATCCCCATTGTTGAAAGAATGGAGCATCATGGCACTAGCCTTGGCGCAAATGAAACTAGTAAGAAGAAAATTGTAACAATAAATGGCTATCCTTGAGGACATGGATTGGGATCCATAGAAACTAAGACTAACTTCACCAAGGACTATTGTTTAGCTGCCTCAGATTCAGACACTGAAGAAGAGTTTTTCAAAGTCCCTTTCTAATATGTTGAAGATGACCTTGATGACTTTTCTCATGTCTTCACTATCACACAAGCTGACCTTTTATCCCCTCATCTTCCCCTCACAAACCCTAAACTAATTGACTGGGATCATCAAGATTCACCGCTAGCTTTAGACATTTGTGATTCAGATGAGGTAGTTTTAGCTCTCTTTGGACTTAATAATCTCTGAGCATATGAGCATCAGATCCATTTCAGCGAGCAATCCTACTTTGGTAGCTAGGTCAATTCTCTTAGTCACAAAAATGACAATAAAAATAAAAATAAAAAAATGAAAATACAAAACATCCCTTGGTGAAAACCTCTCGCAGGCATCTCTAGATGAAGAAAAAGATAAAATAAAGGACGCATCCTCTAGTGAAAACCTTTTTGAGGCTCTAGAAGATGGAGAAGTTGACCTGCCATTCATCTCGTCAAAACCAGAAATGTCCTCCATGATTATTGAAGACACCATCTCGATCAATTTGGGTACAGAAGTAGATCCACAAATCACTTATATTGGAGTCTCTCTCAGTGATCAAGAAAAGAAATACATGACTGCATTCCTTCAGAAGCATAAAATTAACTTTTCCTGGACTTACAAAGACATTCCTAGGCTTGATATAGATCTTTTCATGCACCATCTTGCTGTAGATCCTAATGTGAAACCAGTCAAAAAAAAACTCCGCAAGATGCATCCTCAAGTGGCATTATTAGTCAAAGTAGAACTTCAAAAAATACTTGATGCAGAGGTAATTCACCCTATAGATTATCCTGAATGGGTCTCCAATATTGTACCAGTAGGCAATCCTGCTGAGGGCATTCACATTTGTACTGACTTCAGAGACATGAATCTTGCATGTCCTAAGGATGATTTTCCACTTCTCAATATTGATATTATAGTGGATTTGACTGTTGCACACGAGATGTTATCCCTCATGGATGGTTTCTCCAATTATTAGGATAGCACCAGAAGATCAACACAAGACTGCATTCACAACACCTTAGAGTACCTTCTGTTATCAGGTGATGCCCTTTGGGATTAAGAACGCTGGTGAAACATATCAGAGAGAAATGCCAACTATCTTCCATGATCTCCTGCATGTCATCATGGAATACTATGTGGATGATCTTTTGGGAATGTCCAAGACATGAGAATTACACATCCCCATCCTCACTACCATTTTTGAGTGATTGGAAAAATACAAGCTTCAACTGAATCCTAAGAAATGTGTCTTTGGAGTACAATCTGGTAAACTGTTGGGATACATTGTGTCACGACGCATAATCAAAGTTGACCCAAAGAAAGTAAAATCCATCCTAGAGATGCCACCACCAAAAAACATTGAAACAGTTGTGCAACTTACAAGGAAAGCTTCAGTCCATCAAGTGATTCATGTCACAGTTGGCAGATAAGGTGCATCCCTTTTCTCATCTCTTGTGCAAGAGTATCAACTTCCAATGGGATTTCTTATGTCCAAATGCATTTGAGAGGCTAAAAGGATATCTAGCTAATCCCTCTGTGTTGGTGCCACATGTTTCTGGCCGTCCTTTGATTTTGTGTATATACACCACAGAGGTTGCATTAGGTGCTCTATTGGCCCAATTAGATGATACCGGAAAAGAATGAGCAATTTATTACCTCAGTAAGACACTTATTGGTTATGAGTTGAATGATTCCCTCATTGAAAAGGCATGTTTGGTTGTTACCTTCTGCACACAGAAACTATGCCATTATATGCTCAATCATAAGATTCACCTAGTCACCAAGATTGATCCACTCAAATATCTCCTATCATGAGCTGCTCTTACTGACCGTACGACGAAATGGGTTATGATCTTTAGTGAGTTTGACATTGTTTATGTGGATAAAAAAGATATAAAAGGACAAGTTATTGTAGATCAATTAGCAGAAGCACCTGTTGATGGACAACATCCACTAATCACGGATTTTCTAGATGAATTAGTTCTCAATCTTGCTCCAAGTACCTCATGGAAACTTTATTTTGATGGATCCTTTACTCAAAAAGGATCGGGGGCGGGAATCTTGTTTTTTACGCCACAAGGGGATCTCATCCCTAAATCCTATAAATTACAATTTCCTTGTACCAATAATATTGCAGAATATAAAAGCCTTATACTTGTACTTCATCAGGCCATACAATGGAAGATTCTTACTTTTATAGTATTAGGTGACTCACAATTGGTTATCAAACAAGTTATGGATGAATATCAAACCAAGGATGATAAGTTGCTTTCCTATCGCCGTACAATTGAAGACCTCAAACAACATTTCACTGAATTTGTCTTCCAACAAATTCCCTATACAAACAACAAAGAAGCTGGCGCAATGGCTACTATTGGGTCCTTGATCACCATGCCAGAACACAGTACACAGTGTGAGTTTCTTGTCGAGAATCTTACTATCCCTACTTGTGACAGACCAAATTCTGAAATGGTGTGTGAAATTGATGATCGTAATTCCCCATGGTACCAAGAAATATACTCCTACCTTCACGATGTACATACCCCACTTGCCTTAACACCTAACCAATGGAAAACCTTCATTCGCCGCACTTCCCGCTACACAATCCTTGGTAATACCCTATTCCAGAAAAATTTCGATGGAACTCTTCTAAGGTGTTTGAATTTTGATGACGCACAAACGTCCTTGGAGGAGGTACATCAAGGAATCTGTGGGGCTCATTCTAGTGGACTCACTTTGGCCAAGAAATTGTTATGCACTGGATACTAGTGGCCTACCATGGAACATGATGCCTACAACTATGTGAAGAAATGTGTGCCTTATCAGCAACACAAAAATTTGATACACGCTCCATCCCAATCCCTTCAGCACACCATCACCCCTTGGCCTTTTTCCCGCTGGGGTCTCAACCTCATTGGCCAGATTTTCCCCAATTCTTCCAATGGTCATAATTACATCCTTACCACTACTGAGTACTTTACTAAGTGGGTCGAAGCTGTTCCTCTCACCTACACTACTGGAAAATAGATTTCAAAGTTTATTTTGAACTATCTTATCTGTAGCTATGACATTCCTCAGGACATCATCACTGATAATGGAGGACCTTTTAAAAACAAGGATGTCACAGAGTTGTGTAGAAAGTTTGACATTACCCACCATACATCTTCCAATTATTTTCCGCAAGGAAACAGTCAAGATGAGGCTACAAATAAAACTATCCTCAAAATCCTCAAGAAAATAGTCGACGATGCTGGCCGCGATTGACACCTTCGCCTCAATCCCACCCTTTGGGCCTACCGCACTTCCTTCTGTACCCCCACTGGAGCCACTCCCTTTTCCCTTGTTTACATCACCGAGGATATTCTACCCATCAAAATTGAGCTCCCTTCCCTCAAAATTTCTCTCAAGAATCTATTTTCCAAAGAAGAATACTGAGTTGCTCGCTTGCAAGGGCTTGAAATCCTCGATGAGAGATGCCTCAATGCCCTAAACAACCTCTGCATGAATCAAAATCGCCTTCACCTCCAGTTCAAAAAGAGGATCAAACCTCGTCAGTTTGAGGTTGGTGATCTCGTCCTCTAGCACAATATGAAGAATCTCCAGAACTGTGATAGGAAAGGAAAGTTTGAGCCTAATTGGTTGGGTTTTTCTGGAACCAGAGGAGGAAAAAGAGGTTGGTCTTATCAACGAAATAGGCATAGAAGGAATGAATTTTTCTTCAAATCTATCCTTTTTTTTATAGTTATAAAAAGAAAAAAATAGGTGATGTCAACGCTAATATCTATGAAATTAGTTCTGACATGAACAAAAAGGGTAATATCAATGATGCTGACTATCGTGAGGACCTTACTAGGCCTCTGGAGTGCTTACTATGTATAACTGCCTAATAGCAGCGTAATTATATTCGCTGAAGAAATAGCTTTTTTTAATGAAAAGGATGTACACGATCTTGTTTAACATAAGTTTTGAAGCTGAACCCACGACCTGGGTGGCACGTTACCAAATTGCGTTATACTCCGTTAATAATTTTTCATTGACAATTTATTAAAAGCGGCCATGGTAAAATTGGTAGACACGCTACTCTTAGGAAGCAACGCTAGAGCATCTCGGTTCGAATCCAAGTGACAGAGTTATTGTTAATAAGATACTATGGGTTAGTATCAATTCCATACAATATTCATATAGATATATATCTAGTACTTATGAAGTACCTATATAGTAAATTACTATCATTGTTCGATCCGAGTGGCAGTTTCTTGGTCTTCTTCCGGTGCTTGCAGATTCAAAGGTACAAAAATACATTCACCATTTGTTGCTCATATTACAACAGAAAATGTTGTTCATGCCTTAGTAAATCAAGGTCTTTTGAAAGAAGCAAAAGTTATGCTAAGTGGTGCTGGTCCAGGTAAAGAAACAAAATTGCGAACCATTTCTCAAAGTGGTATAGAAATAAATAATATATATGATGTAACTTCTATGCCACATAATGGATATAATATGTATCAAAATTGCCTCCGCCTCCAGTTCAACAAGTAGATCAAACCTCGTCAGTTTGAGGTTGGTGATCTTGTCCTCCAACACAATATGAAGAATCTCCAGAACCGTGACAAGGAAGGAAAGTTTGAGCCTAATTGGTTGGGGCCCTTCATAATCACAATAAATTTTGGGTCTAGCGCTTATCAAATAGCTACACTAGAGGGAGATCCGATCCCTGATCCTGTAAATAACTTTCATATCAAGCGCTTCTATGCTTGATCCTTCAACAGTCCGTTGTACAACAAAAAACTATCAAAAATCCAAAAATAATTAGAAAAGTAGAAAATCCAAAAATATTTAAAAATTCAAAAAAGCATAAAAAATACAATAGCATAAAAAAGCATAAAAAATATTCAAAAAGAAAAAAGAGAAAGAGAAATAAATTTGTCCATTTGTGAAAACCACTTTGGTGGCACAATGGATAAGTACCATGGTGAAAACCTATCTCAGGCGCCATGTGTAGTCAGATCCACCATCTGTTTCCCCCACCTTTTATTCTACCTCCATCGCCTTCCATAATAAATTCACTACCCATATCTATGTAGGTAGTCCCCTGACCGCTTTCCATTTCTGCAGTAAGATTGTATTCCCACATGACTGAGCTTACCCCAGAACACTAAGCTTTATTTCAAACTCAGTGACCGCGAATGTTTCCACCAAATCAATAGGCAGATTGACTTTCCTCACTTTATTCTATTCACAAGCAATTGCCAGCGAATTCCCATTTCAATCAGTCAATCTTTTTTCCATCAGGATACATCCTTCCGATGATGGATTTTAACATCAATCCTCACATAAAATCTGTTCATGGAAAGAACTTTTGGACTGAATGACCGCTTGGTCAAGATGCCTTTTTGTTGATTTTACCTTGTTTTTCAATATGTCCTCATGTCTGCCTTGATCTTTCATATCTTGGTCAGTTGTGGAAAGTACTTGTTGGAATATGTGTCATTTGTGGTGATATGTTTGTCATAGATTGTTAGTGCACTTGTGTTTGATGCTCAGTTATGACTATGTATGCCTCACTGGGGGAAATATTCATGCATACCAAATCCCTAAAAAGATATGGGTGTATTGCATCTCCTCATGAGCAACATTTTATAGGACCCATCATATCTAATATCTTGCATTCTTGTTCCTAGCAACCTATTTGTCTGAGAGTCTAGTCCACGCAAAGGAACCATGTCTCTTGTGTTTTCTAGCACATGGTGCATACCTCCTTTTGTAAAATCAAAATAGGGTGTGCTCTCCAACATTAACACAGTATAAATCCCATGCAACTCATGTAGATACGTTGTATTTTAGCTATGTCATATTGCACTTTGCATTTTTCTCTTGGCAAGGTTTCTATTTATTTCCCCTATCTAGCTACCTAAGTGGTTTTATTGGATTTATCTGGTACACACAAAAAACATTGTTCTCATGCGTCCCACTTTGCATCCATCTCATTACATTTCATATTAGTACCATTAGGTTCATTTTAGTGTTCATTACATCTCATTCTTTGGTTGCATCCAAGATTCATTTCATTTTATTGCATTTCATTACTTATCCTTTTATTACATTGCATTTCCTTAGTTATCATTTCATTGCATTACATTTCAATAGTTATCATTTCATTTCATTATACTTTAGTTATTCATTAGTTATCAATTCATTACATTCCTTCCATTGCATTTCATTTACTCCTTATCAATTTCATTGCATACATAGGTACATTCATTGCATTATCATTAATCATTAATTGCATTCATTACTCATTATACATTATACATTATACAGCTATCATTAAAATGCATTACATCTCACATCACATTACATAAAATAATGTTCATTACATGTATATTATTAACCATCCTATGCATCTCATCCCTTTATCACATATAGGTCAGCATAATCATATAAATTCATCCCAACCTGCATGTCAGTCATAAAATCATATACATATGCATATAGAATCATAACACAACCATAACACACAACAAATATCCACCGCAATAAATGTCTATATATATCAAAAAATTTCCATCATGTCTCTTCATCTCAAAAACTACAAAACTGTGTATGTGAACGATCCAATAAATCACGAGGGTGGCTGCGATGGTCCTGCACCCCCTCCTGATTTGGATGGATGAGGTGGTAATCCCACTGACGCTTATAAGTGTCAGCCTGTATTCTATGATATGGATCTCTCTATATAGGCTAGCTAGTGCTGACCCTCTAGCACCGCTGCAAAATATAGGCCCATATAATATGTGGCCCCTCGACCTCTCCTACCTGCCTCTCTATGTGCTACAAAGGCATCTACTAACACCTGACCAACACCCCCGACTATGGTTGCCTGGCGGGCTATGTCCCGCTCTGCCCTATAAGTCTCTGCTCGTCTCTGAGAAACATCCCTCTATGCATTAAGAGCCTCTATCTGCTCAGTCATGGAAGCCATCTCTTCTCCCAGGGCCTCCTCATCCTGTCCTCCTATAGCAAACTCTTCGGCGCTATCCACCCGTGCCTGTAGAAGGTCTAGTGTCCTCTGTACCCCATCTCCATGTGTTGTCTCTGTCACCAATACCCCCTGTACTCGGGCTAGCTCCATTTATAAACTAGTCTCCCTAGCATGAGAGGTGGCCAGAAGTCCCTGTACCCATGCCAGCTCTGCCTATACCCACGCCATCTCTTCCTGTAGGCTGCTCTCTATCACCTGTACTATGGCTAAGAGCTCATGTACCCTCTAGAGCTCTATCTGCAGGCTGCCCCTCTTTGCTAGCACTATGTAATGAAGCTCCTGAGCTATGTAGCTTGTTGGTGGCCCCTATCCCTGTGGCCCTCGTGGCCCCTATATGTGTGGCCCCTGTCCCTGTCCCTATACATGTACCTATATATCTAGGATCACTGGTGGCTATCTCCCTATAGGTATATCTACATGTCCCCGTCGCCTCGCAATGACTACTCTTGGTCGGATTCTCCTCCCCCATCCCCTCCATCTCCATCATCCCCTCCATCTCCATCATCTCCATCCTTCCCACCGCCCTCCTCTGCTCTGGTCGGTTGTTCATCTTCCCAAACTACACCAGGTATAGTCAATCTGATCGGCCTATGTGCTGCCCACCACTGTGCATACGTAGGAAAAACTCCTGCGTCATGTGTATCCTCATGAGCCCTAATCCATGACACCTCTATCATCGCCATCCAGGATCCCCTAGCCCCCTGTAAATCTACTCCAATCCCCCAGATGCTCCCCACCTCCTGAGTCACTAGTGGATGAGGGAACCAATCCAATACTGTATCCTGTATCTGACCCATCTGATGACGCACCCTTGAAGGTATATACCTGCATATCATATGAGTTGTGCACCCTATCAACCAAAAATTCATCTACAAAAACCTTAGACAATACCCATCATAGAATCCATCCTCTTCATATCCCTGCTTCTGTGTGTCTTGACGACCCCATGCCTCGCACCCTGCATATGGTGCCCACTCTATTTGGCCCATCTCGTCCAGTGTCCACCGCCAGTATCCTATCGAGTCTATCGACTCATAGATGATCAGAGGTCTATATCTGCATGCAAAAGGCTCATATGCCTCCCTAGTCTCCTATGTCTTAATGGGACGTATGATAGCAATATGCTCCCATGCCCACACTAGTAATAGTGTGACTCCTGCCCCTAGTGCCCTACCCTTACGGTAGGCACACATACACAAATCATAATACAACTATCCCAGGATGGTATATCCTCAGCAGTACTATGTCCCGTCCTCCTCTAGCATGCCATTGAGTGTTAGATTAGGCTGAAAGCTAATCTCCCAAGAACACCTGCATGCAAACCTGTCACATGGAAGAAGTAAAGACAGTAGACAGAAAGAAACTATGGCGGGCAAAAAGCCAGAGTAGACATCATGTGCTCAAAAAAATAATATATTAATGATATGTTTCTAGATTACAATGTGATGATGAAAAACTTCGTAAAGAAAACTAAGAGGTGAATCCTTATAAAAGGAATCACGAAACCCTAAAAGGAAAAATCTAAGGTTAGCTTAAGAAACTAGAGTGAATAGGTGAGTTAGTAATTAGATCATAATGATTTAATTAATAACCCGATAGACTATTACTCTAACACCCCCCCTTAAGATAAGCTTAGGGAGAAGCAAAA
>MU223097.1:3379005-3401012 GCA_018584345.1 Thuja plicata | reverse complement strand
AAGGAATCACGAAACCCTAAAAGGGAAAACCTAAGGTTAGCTTAAGCAACTAGAGTGAATAGGTGAGTTAGTAATTAGATCATAATGATTTAATTAATAACCCGATAGACTATTACTCTAACATTGAGGACCCGTGCCCATCCAATCAAAAACCCGTGTCCCGCATGATCTGGCATCATGCACCCCCTATCAAGCCGACTAAGTATAAGGCTACCTGTCGCAAGTGTGGCCTCGCCGCCATACCCCTGTCCAAGACATCCACTGTCATGTCATCAGGATATCTGTGAACGGTTGAACAAATTCCATCTCCATGTGTGGCGCAGACCCCTCAAAGCAATACTTAGGTGTAAGCCCCCAAATCAACACTATGTATATCCTCCACACATCGTGCAGAGTAATGGTTTCCTCCCCCGTTGAGAAGTGAAAAATAGAAGTGGTACTATGCCACCCCTTGATCAAAGATGACATCATCACATTATGCTCTTTAAGATGGGGCCATCGGTGAACATGCTCTAGGCCACACAGTCTGACCTGTCCCCACTCCTTCGTCGTCAGCTCCTGCGATAGCGTCATTGTCGCCGGGTAGCACTCCCTGGAACAAAATGCTACCGTGTCTGCCTGTAGCCACAAATACCCATGTCCATTACTTTTTTTCCTACGTCTGGGGCATCAAAAAATGCCCCTGAGCCCTTTCCACTCTATTTTCTTCCCTTTTCGTCTCTTTCTGGATCAATCGGCGGAGACGCCAATTCACCCGCGTAGACGATGGATCATCGTAGCTGCCAATCTACAAAGATGGTGGTTTAGGCTGTCGTCTTCCCCCGGTGTAGACGAAAAATTACTTTGCCATATCTGCCTGACTTCCCCCTTCATCTCTGCCCTCGCAGACGACGATCTCGTGATCTTTGTCTGTGCAGCCGGCGATTACAGATTGGTCATCTGCGAAGATGGTGATCTGCGCAAATGGTGGTCTGGTGATTGCCATCTCCACTGTGGCCTATTTTTTGGCACCTTAAGAGCATCATAAATGCTCTATTGCATATTAAATATGTAAAGTACAAGGAGGCCTTTGACTACTCACCAGTGGTCCTGCGTCCGCGGGTCGCTGGTACACCCTAATCCACTCTCCAAGCTGTGTGTGCTCTCAAACTTCCGCCATTTTTTCTCTTCTCCTTCATCTTTTGGCTCTCCGTGAGTGAAACTGACTTCTCCTTGGGCTCCGGTGGACTATTTATAGGCCCCTTGGGTCTTGTTTTTCTTCTCGGTCCCTATTTTTTTCCGTTTTGGTCCTTGTTTTTAGCCCTATTCTTTCTTGACAGGCCATGCAATTTGTCTTTCTCCCTCTTTCCACCTTTTCGAGAAAATTTTACAAAAAAATATTTTTTCTATTATTTTTGCAAGGGGGCACACTCCTTTACTATTGTCACCCTAGGTCTTCCCATTTTTTTGGGGCATCTTATTTTCTTTTCTTTGACGCAACGCCACTTTCGACGCCGCATCAAAGAGGGGCAAAATGTAGACGTCTAAAATCGTCCTTATATTAATTTAATTAATATACCTGTAACATTATAGTTGATTTTAATTAATTAACTATATTTTTTATGTTCCTCTATTTTATTTAATTAAATATAGTTCATTCTTTATAATATTCAAATTTATTTTAGATACTATATTTCTCTAATGTATTAAGTTTTATTTAATACATGACCTCCATAAATTCCCTTTAAATAAATTTCAAATTTATTTATTCCTCCACATTTCTAATATTCTTCTAAGCTAAGATTAAATTCAAATTTAATCTAAGCCTATCCTAAAGACCTATTAATCCTACCTAGAAACCTACTCTATTCCTACCCTACTCTACCTATCCCTCTTAATAAACCTACTTCCTCACTTAAACACACATAAATCACACTTAAAGTGTGACTTCTACTCCTGTTAGCATTAATGGAATGCTCACACATGTGTGAGAAACTCCTCAAAAAGGAAGCCACCAACTTCCTTTAATGTAGCCACTCTTTTGTCTCCCACTCTATTCCCACAGATAGAGTGGGAGAAAATCTTGAGCCTCTCAAACCTTAAAGGCTTGTGTTGACTTTTGTATGGCTTATCCTCTTTCCCTTGTGTCCTCTATGTGACATATATGTGGATGTCACATGTGCTCCACCTCATCCAAGCCCTTCCCTTCCTTCCAAAACTCTATAAATAGAGGCTCTTGCCAAGAGAAAATCATCTCTTATTTTTGCATTGTTATCATGCTAGTTTAGCTATAGAACTCCTTAAGAATTTTAACATTTTAGTTCACTTTCATGTTTTTAGTTCAAGTTTGAATCTAGATATCACATCTTAGGCATAATGGAATGAATCATAGTTTTTATTTTCAATCATATGCACAATCATCATAGCTTAAGCTTGCATTTTCAATCATGGTGAGAACTTGAGACAAGTTCATCAGTACTTGTTCTTGAGTTCATCACTTTTTGATCATTTAGCTTACATTTTCTTAATCATTTAGTGGGATTTAGTTATTGTGTTGGGAGAGCACACCCACATTCCTCTCTAAGAGAAAATAAAAAAGGCTTGGGTGCACTTGTTTGGCTCATCGGAGGTTGTGATGGAAACTCTTGTCTTGATCATGATTTTTGATATGTTAATATGATTTGTATGTTCTAACGTTTGCATGTCTTAACATGATCCCAACAGGTAGGTTTTTAGCATACACAATAACATCTCTTAGTAGGATTCCTTTTTCTGAGGTGATTCTTTGCACAATTTGCACCAATGTGCCCATACTCATCACAATGACAACATCTATTCCATGTGTTGTAATCCCAACCAAAAATTGCCTTCGCTAATTGTTCAGTAGGGTTCCACTTCTTAGTTCTGCACTCTGAAGACTTATGACCTTGTTTGTTATAATTGAAACATTTTCCTTCAAACTTAGGTTTCTCATTGCATTCACTTGCCCTATGTCCATGTTTTGTGCACCTGTAGCACTTACCATTAAACTTTGACTTCCGATTGCTCCAACACTTATTTTATGTATTCTGTAACTTACCACAGTGATTACATGTAGGTTTCTTGTTCTTTTGAGCTCCTTGTTGTGAGGATTTGCCTTGTTCAGTATAACCTAATCCAGTCTTTCCATGATGTCTGAATTGAGTTTTCTCTTTCAACTGATTCATGCTTTCTTGTGAATTCATCATCCTTTCATTGGTTTTCTTTTCATTATTAAGACCCTTTTGCAATCTTTCATTTTCAGTCCTTAGAATGATAACTTCTTAGTTTTCACTATTGAGTTGATTTATCATATCTGCTTGCTGAAGTGACAAATGATGGATTTCATTTTTTTTCCTCTAATATTGTATGTAGCAATCTCTTATCTTCTTGTGCCATATCTCTGTCATTTTTGCCAAGTTCTTTTGTTCGATGACTTCACATATTCTGACTGAATGAATTTCTTTTTCTCTCTTCATCTTTTCAACTTCTTCATGTAAAGTGAGATTCTTTGCAAGTAGGTCTTCAATGGCTGCATCAGCTTCTTCAGAACTTCTTTCTTTGCACAAATCTTCAATTATTTCTTCTATGTAACCTTTGTCATTCATTTGCATTGCTAATTATTTTCTTCTTTTCAGGGAATGAGAGAGCTTCTCCTTGAGTTTTCTGATTTTATCCATGGCCACTTGTAGATCTATCTTTTCATTTTCAACGGCTTTATCCAGTCTATATATTTCCATTGCCTCTGATATTTTCTCAAGCTGTTAAAATTCTGATAAGAGAACCTTTTCTCTGATACCAATTGTTGGAAATATATTGTAGGCTAGGTGACTGAGAGGGGGGTGAATCAGGAACCAATAAAACTTCTTTTCTTTTATACTTTATTAGATTGTCTAATCTAATTGCATGCATGGAACATAAAATAAATAAACATTCATAAAACTTAACACAAGATATGGTGACCCATAAACCTTCCAAATAGAAAGTAAAAATGGGGTGGGGATGATACCCACAAGCTTTAGACTTGCAGTAATAAAGTTGGTCGGTTAAGGCTTATAATTGACCACTTCTGATGGTCTTCCTTGTTAGGAGCAATAAGGACTGTTAGGTCCACCTTGTGAAAGGATTTATACTATACATTTAAGTATGCACTCTGCTAGGATATTTGTGAAGGACTGTTAGGTCCACCCTGTTAAAGGATTTGACTGATATACCTGTTAGGATGAATAAGTGAATGGTCTGCAATGCAACTCTGATTTCCTAAATAAGATCCTTTGATGTGGAATTGATCACCTAAATGTGATAGATGAGTCTCTACTGTTCCTTTATACTGCTGTAGCCTTCTAATCAATCTGCCTCTTCATATTCGCATCCATACATGTATTCAATGTTGTTTTGATGATTGGTATATTCTTTTTATATTTTTGGATAAAAAAAGTGTCCTACATATATACCTATCTAAATCAATTACCTCCACAAGTCAGATACTATCATATTAAATAGTGTCAAAAATATATACTAAGTTGATCCAATGCTGATACTCGAGTCTTGTAATCCACTCGGGTGATATACTGACACTCGGGAGACATAGTGAATTTGGAAACTTTGGCACTCGGTTGACACTGGGTGCTCGATCCACATTGATCACTATGAGATGGTAAGCAACTCGAGTAACATTGGTGACTCGGTAGACACTGCTTGGAACAAACTGCGCGGTTGACACTGCAACTTCTTAGATCGATCAACACTGCAAGTTGTTGGCTCGATTAATACTATAACCATATGAATGACTAAGTGTTTTGGCACTAATTGACAATATGTCTTTCCATAAGGTCTACGCAACCTTATGTCCAAATTTTTTACAATAATAAAAAACTCCATGGAATGCATTAGATCTAGCATTCTAGTTATCAGTTCTACCATATGAATTTTCTGATCTAGCAGTAGGACCTCTAGGTCTAGTATTTGGACCAATAGGTTTGAACCAACATAAATTAGCAGTATGACCTTGCTTAGGAAAATTAAAACATATCGGTCTATACCTTCTCTTAACGGTGTTATTTTTCACATTGGGTGTTGATTTGTCCCCTGCATTGATGTCCTTAGTGCTAGATGATTCATCAGCTTCAAATTTTGAAAAACCTAGACCTTGTTTCTCTCCATTCCTCCTCTGAATTGCGAGTTGTTCATCAAGTTTAGCAGAACTCTTATTTAATTTATCCAAGAGATCATTTGTAGCTTTAAGATCTTCTTTAAGCTTCTCATTCTCTTTCCTCATTCCCTCATTCTCTCTTACAATATCAAAATTTTATTCATTTGTGTCATGTAAGTGTTCATGCAATACAAAAACCTCTTGCTCCAATCTGAATAGTTGCTCCAAATCTTCTGTTAGGGTTTCATCTTTATCCTTTAGGATATATTCAACAAATTTCTTGGCATCCTCAACATCTCTTCTTCCTTCAAGCTCTTCACACATCCTGACAAACTGACTTTCAAGCTCTCTTTTCAGATTTTCCACTTCTTCTTTAAGTCCATTGTTTTTATCCATCAGATTTGCAAATGCTTCCTCAGATTCTTCATACATGCTACCTTTAGACAATTGTTTAATGTAATCTTGTATTTCAATCAATTTCTCAGTAAGCTCTCTGAATTTCAATCAATTTCTCAGTAATCTCTCTCTTCTTTTTTGCAAGGGAGTTCCTTAGCTTTTCCTTTAGTTCATTAATTAGTCTATTTGCATCCTCAAGGTGCTTCTCATACATGTATCTCTCCATGTTAGATTTTGCGTATCTTTTCCTCAAGCGGTTAAGCTTAATATCAAGAGGACCAATGCTTTGATACCAATTGTTAGTATTGATAAGCACTGAGAGGGGGGGTGAATTAGTGCATACAAGTACTTAATAATTTTTATTACTGATCTAACAAAGTTAATCAACAACTTCCAAACAATAAAACATACAACTAATGATATCAAATAAAAGTAAATAACATCAAGCATCCACATAAGAAACACGCATAACACACATATTTTTCATGTGGAAACCCTTGTAAGAGGGATAACACCATGGTGGGGATGACACCTACAAGCCCACTACTGTAGTAAATGAGTTTTCCCTATTAGGAGCTACAAATACCCTTTCTGACGATTCACCCTGTTAGGAGTGACTAGTACACTGTTAGGAGTACAATCAAATCAATTATGATCTACATCGCTAGAGGATTTTAAAACCCCAATTAAGAAGTTACCCTGCTAAAGGATTTATAATAAGAACCTATTAGGGTTCACCCATTTAAGGGATTTAGCTTCCTAACCAAGAAGGTTGGCCTATAGTAATGAAATTTGTCTCTTGATCTATAAAATGGAACTATTTTCCTGTCAGATCCACTTTTCTCTCTTCTTTCTGACGCTTCACTAATCTCTTCTCCTTCAATCTCTGATCACTCCACTTGAACATACTATCACAACCCTAAATCAAACAATTTAGATCATCTTATATATTGTTGTCTTTAGGTCACAAAAAACCTAGAAACTTTCCATCACAATTTGCACAAAGTCTTTGCCAACCACCTCAAGACCAACATAAAAATACCTAACATGTTGGAATCAAACATTATATCCATTTCTATGACCAATAGACGACCTCAAATCCATCGCCTTAACCAATTTAATATGAAACTCTGATCGATGAACCAATAGGTATACTGTCTTCTTCACCAAAAACATAATTCATTCAAATCATTGAATTAAATGTCACGATCAGAATCATGGATTCCAATAACCATATAAAAACCTCCTTTAAGATCACAACGCTTGATCTGTACTGCAACTAGATTTCTACCAAATTCTCTAATTGAAACTGTTCTTCTTGTACACTGATCAATGCACTAAACTATTTCTTCCATTATCAGTCATGCAAAGATCTTATAGGTCACTCTAATCATGTTAACTGACAATGTTTCCATCAATAAAAAAAATTATGCATCCCTTATGAACGCTCCTCATAAGAACTCCAAAAACCACCATAATGCCAACAAACTCCATTCCTAGGTGCTCACTGCCAGAGCTACCATCCAAGCACCCTGCAAAAATAACATTTGATCGTGCAATGAATTAATCTAAACAATAATTCCTTGAGAAAGAGCTATGTTGACACCAATAATTCTTTTTATTGCCACCAAATTTTTTAGGTGCCCCTCTAAAAATATTAACTTTGACTTTCCCCTAAAAAGTAACTTACTATAAATAGGAAATGTGCCAATCTGACTTAAACAAAGAGAAAACCTGAACATCCCTGACCTCTGGAGTGGGAACATATCCTCTCACACTATCAACTAAGACCCTATATTCATATGATTATCCTATGAAGGTCAAATAATAGACAAATCCCATAAATTCTGAAGCTCATGAAAAATGGGGACATTACAATATGCCCTCCCTAAGATTGCTTGTCCCGAGGAAATCATGACTGCAAAGAAATTCCACTAAACTGTAAATACAAAGGGATATTGAGAAATGTCCCACACTGAAACACAACTGCAACACTAGCATAACCACAACTATACACAACTAAACAACAACCCATTTGTCCAATCTCTGTGCACTGAAACTGTGAATCTAAAATAAATCATGTACATGAAGATCAAAAGTGAAACTACAAGTAATCCACACCATGTACACACTTCAATACTCCAAGTTGACCCAGACTAGAATCTTGATGCACGCGTAGGACCCCACAACACACTGAAGAGTATCCAACCATATATGTCTTGATTCTAAATCCTTAACAGAAGCATGCCAAGAAGAACAACCTCAAACTTATGTTGCACTCAACTGGTCACAACATTGTCATGCTAAAAATGGTGAAGCAATCCAATGACACCCATCCAATCTGTAGTGCTAACCCTTCTTCCACATGTATCCCAGTATGAACAAAACTCATATCCATCCATCATAAGAAGGTGAGAATATCTAGAAACATCTACTATACCAAACCTCCCTCTACACTCTATCAATTCCCCATGGGTGTGAAATCCAACTGTACTGTAGAGATAATAACTCCAAGGGTGTCTGTATCACAACCACTATCTCCATCCTCTGTTAATCTTCCATGGAAGTGATGACTATGCAAGTAGTCCCCCATGAACTTGCAACTACTAATTCCATCTACTAAAGATGGTGAATATCCATCCCATAGAGGAATGATATAATCCTAGAGCCAATCCACACCAACACATCATCAAGCCCTCCACATGTGGATCAAAAGAAAAGTGATGAGCTCTTCTCACTATGTAGTTGCGGTAGAAGGCTCCGGCCTCTGTCAATGACTCGTCACTAGCAACTCTGGAATTAGGAGATGACTCAAAACTTGGACCTTGAATAGATAATTGGGTAGATGACTTATCAAGTCTCTCTTCATACCAAATAACATACTCTTTGTCATGAAACAAGTGGAGGTACTCTAATTTAAATACTTCAAAAGCACTCTGGATGAACCTCAAATCATGAATATGAGTACCACCCTGTACTCCATACTATCTCTCCTCAAATTATGCTCTCCATAGAAGGTACTCAACACATTTATGTGTGCAGTCAAAGAGAGATAATTTTGAATCAACCTTCTCTCTTGTAACCTTCAACTGATCCCTCCAACTTTGGGGCTCAACAAACTAACAATAAAAATCAATTGCCTGGGAAGGAATAACAAATTTGCTTCCTGAAGAAGGAAACAAACCAACATGCGAGCCAACCTCCCAACTAGATGATAATTTGCATATTTTTCATGAAGAAGATGGAGTAGTGGTGTGAACTATCACACAACTCATTGATGAATCCACTTCTATATCACAAGAGCTACACATAATTTTCCCTACATCACCCGTTAATGGACTACCCTCAAGAGAACCGAGTGAAACATGTGGTTCTCTACTTCTCTCTACCAATGCACTCATCCCATCTATATTAATGACACATGTAACTATGATGGATGTAGCCACATCCCCACACAATCCATGGATATCAAATCATCACCAACTACCACTATAGGGAGTTGTATTGTATTTGTAGATGGTGAAGATTGTGGCAAACTCAACTCCATGGTAAGCTCCTCAATTTGAGAATGAGACTCATAGAGGACCAACTCTATTCTCTCCAAGGAGTCCACAATCACCTCAAGATCATCAGTGATATCATCTTCCTCATATTCCTTTCCCCTCAATCCATCATAACAAGTGCAATCCTACTTGAGTAGATAGTCTCTATTAGCTAGTAACTGTAAATTTTTTTTTTTCATTATTCCAATGGCTTCCCGAAGTGTATGAAAATCTGTAAGGGAAAGACTATTACCACAATAATCTTTTTTCATAGGTGTTCCCTAGCCATAAGTAGCCAACATCTGAAGAGAAACATCAAAATGTCCAATGGATTTGGAAATCATACTGCCATTCACCCTTATTTTCCCAACCAAATGATGAGGACTCAGAAACATATTACTCTCAAAATCTGCACCGTGATATGAAGTTATATCTACATCACTCACTTCATGATAAGAAGCATCATGTGTGAAATCATCAATGCACATATCATCAGCTAAGGTATTTTTATATGTACCTCATAGGATGGTTCAGAAGACACTGTTGAAATTGTTGATTTGACAATATGTTCACACACTTCCACCCCAAATGTAACTACAAGTCCCTCCAAATCAAAATCCTAGGAACCATTACCAACCAATAGATTTTTTGATTTATCTATCAAGGCCTGATTTGAAAAATCAGACTCATCATGACATGAATCCAGATCACACAAAGCATCACTAGTACCCTATTCTTGAGTACTATCATGTGGTAACTCACTAGTACCATCGTGCACATGTGTGATTACTGCTATCTCCCGCTAATGCAAAGTATTATTACTGCATCCATCAAAATTTGATGTCATAACATTGGCTTCCTCATGATCACAACATCCTATGACATGAGAAAGATGAGGCTTAATGTGATTGTCTTCAGAAAAATCAGTAAAGACAATATGAATTTGTAAAAAGTCTATTTCATCATTCGTAGTCAAAACACTAGTGGATGCTCCACTAAGAAAAGGATCAAATTTTACATCCACCTTTTGATCTTGGGCCTCCATTAGAATTTCATAAGTATGAATCACATCACATGAAATCTTATCTTCATGTAGTTGTTTATAAGAAACTGGTTTGTCTTCAAACATCACTAGCTCCTCCCAAATCTAGAAGTCATCACAAATTGTCTTGTGCCCAACATCTCCCTTAATGTAAATATAATTTTTAAACTCCATGGGATCAGCTATGTGTTGGTCACTAGCTATTGAAAATTCATTATAAAGATTTCTAGATGCCTCACTAGTAGAGACCTTATGTTTCTCTTCTTTCTTGTTTTGTGATGTAAACCCCTTAAAAATGGAAGTCATATACCATGGTAACCTATCTATGGTTTTTGGGTGTGAAATAAATTCACCCATCCTTTCCTCACTTTGTCTAAGCTTCTCCAATTCTTTTATCATGGATTTTGACTGCTTCCTGGAAATAGTCATATTGTTCAACTGGTTTTCCTATTTGATTGAATTCCTGGATATTTCTACAACTGAAACAAATACAAGAGTGTTGGTCACTCAACCAAACATGCAAGCTCAATGATTTCAAACCCCAATAGGATGGTAGGAAACCCCTTTGATATCACTGTAAGAACCCTGATGATTCTAGCTCAACTTTTTTTTCATTGGAATGATTTGTTTTTGTAAAAAAATTATGTTTTGTGCTTTTTGCAGAATTTATACTTTTTTGTATTTTGACAATGTATGAAATTGAAATACAAAGCTTGAAATTCAATTTAAAAATTACCAAAATGCACTTACAAATTTGTTTCTCTAATAACTTTCCTCAATTCTTGACCAAAGAATATACAAAACAATATCATGCATGAAGAATTTTTTTGAGAATAATATATAAAGAACCTATAATGATTTTGTATTCATGTGAAATATCCCAGAATTAAATCACAACCTTATGGAATGATCTCATATTTTTCCTAAGGCTTTATATCTTTGTATGGAGGCACCCAATATAAAATCACAGGCCCTTCAACATCTAATGCAACCTCTAGACCATGTAAGTTATCTCCCAATGTAGCTGCAAAAACTAATTAAACATACACAATCTTCAATTGGTATTGTGATCTATAGTTACACCTTCCACTGATCTTGTAACAAATCCCTGAATGGAAACTCTAAATCTCCTCTCTCAAATTGATTACCATGTAAGCACAATGATGGATCTGATTTAAACCATCCCCGAGCACAATTTCACTAGATAGTTTCACTAGTTCAGAGTGTAAAAACACTTAGAATAATTATGAATTCTTCCATATCTCAATATTTGAAACGCTTGGCACAACTCCTCATCAAATTCACAAATGACAAATGCACAATGACAGAGTTTGATTTCCTATCAAAGGATTTTTATATTTTCCTTAAGGAAAATCAAACCTGAAGCTTCTCATGTACACTTCTCATAACTTAAGGGTGGTAAAGCTTATAAAGTTCAAATATTTAAATTAATATTATTCAATTATAACTCCCCCTTTCACTTATTTGGTACCAACCTAAGATAATCTTCATTAAATGACATTTAATAACCCCATGATTGATAAATGTTGTTAATAATGATTATTGTTAATAATCATTAGTCCAATTAGTAATTTATTTAAATCATCCAAGAGACTAACTCCATTCTTGGGTGCTCACTTCCAGAGCCACCATCGAACACCTTGCCAAAAATAGCATTTTACTATGCAATGACTTACTGTAAATAGTAAGTCCCTTAAAAAGAGCTATGTTGATGCCAACCAATCTTTGTAATTGCACCAAACTTTTTAAGTGCCCCGCTAAAAATAGTAACTCTGACTTTCCCAAAAAAGTAACTTACTATAAATAGTAGGTGTGCCAATCTGACTCAAATGAAGAGAAAACCTGAACATCCTTGGCCTTTGGAGTGGGAAAATAGCTTCTCACACTACCAACTAAGACCCTTTATCCTTCTAATTAGCCTACAAAGGTCAAATAATAGACCAATCCCACAAGCTCTGAAGCTCACAAAAAATGGGTACATTACATAATTCAATGGTATGTTGGACAATTTTAGGATCAAAACCTTTCAAATATGGGTATTGCCAAGTAAAAACATCATGATATTTTTGGCACAATTGAATAAAATCATGTTTTTCTTTTGTTGTACGTATTATTCCAAGATTGAGCAACTTACCTTTGAAGATTTTTACCTCTTCATAATGGTCTTTTGATTTGCATGTTGATTTCCATTTTTGGCTTGGACATCAAAATTGAAATGGACTCAAAAGTAACCTAACCTTTGGGTGTCTTTTTTGTTTTTAATTGTATGATTTGACCATCACACTCTTGCAATTTTTCTTGGTTATCAACTGAAAACTTAGCTCCTTGCAAAAAAAAATGCTATTTGTTGGTCACTATCCAAAACTTGCCAATGAATATGATTGTCAGGGATAGAATGCCTTACCACCACTTTGATATAATATATTTTTTTTCTAATTATTGATATTACTTGGTATGTCATACCGAGATTCTATTGCAGCCAATTTATCAATGTGTTTATTTTGATTTTTAGGTATGGACAACAAACTAAAAACATCAAATTCGTCAATAACATCCCATACTCTATGTTTATAATACTTTAAAATATCATTTTGGGGACATGAAGTCCTCTTTCATCACACTTAGTTGTGTTGTTGGTGTAGTTGAAGGTAAAACAAAAAGAAGCATAATAATTCTCACCTTTGGGAGACACAATAATAGAACCTCCACCACCACTATTATTACTCCTTGAACCATCAAATAAAATTTTCCACACTTCTTTTTCTTGTTGTTTAGACTGTTTTCCTCGCTCTTTTCAATTTTAGGCACCATAAAATCAACTTCATGCATCATATATGCCAAAACATACCTCTTTTAGATGTTGTTGTGAATCTATCTCAAGATTCTCAACTACTTATTCATTAAGTAATATCTCTGGTATGCCCTCAGTCTGTGTATTCTTTTCATGAACAATAGGCTTTCCTTCTTGTTCACTGGTAGTCAAGTTAGATGTCATGGCACTAAGAACATATGGCTCAATGTGGTCTTTGACTATAAATTTTAATTTTTATGGTTATTTTGGTGTCAAACCTTGTTCCAAACAACATGTGGGGCCAATCAAAAGACAATTAACCCCCCAATTTTGCAGCAAAGCATAAAGTAAATTATAGTGGAAGGTTATTAAAAAAAATATCCTACAAGATAAAAATTTTGGGTAGGAATGTAAGGTGAAACTTAATCCTACGATGATTCCTACTATTTTAATGGTTGTGCCATCTAATTGTTCTACACCTTTTGTAAGAGTTTCATAGGTAAGACAAAGACTATACACTATTGTTTGAGCATTACAAATCTGCGTGTATTTGAGTCAATCATACAATTGTGGAAAAGGTTGACTGACTCTTACTAAGTGTAATAGATTAACACAAAAACATCATGTGTATGGCTCAACAGATCAAAAAATCCCTTATTAAGTAACCTATTATCTCAGAGGGGTGGTTCATTTAATTATTCAAAAGGGACATGTCTTCTTAGATGGTGTTGACACTATATGTCCAACTAAGGGCTCTCTAAGTTATTCAATTAGTTTCATATACAAAATTAACTAAAAGCAACAATTTGAATTGAAAACATAATAGTGTTGAAAGTGAACCTAACTACACAAAAATTGTTGGGGGTAATTGATCTATTGACATGGTAGTGGTTGCAGGTGATTAGATACTATCACTATGTTGCAACTTAGGGTACACAACTTATTCTAACAATGTTATCAATTGATCATATTAATTTAAGTCAAATAAAATGAAAATACTAATTAATCTATCAAATTAACTAACAATCCAAGTATTATGAATACTAACAATCTACATTACAATGAGAGCTACAATATGTCAAGCAACTCTTTCTCAAGTGTTTTAACCTTTGTTATTGATGCTTGGTCTTAACTCAAATTATCATCAAAATTCCATCTTTTAAAAAAAATAAATTCAAAAGAACATAAGCTAGTAATGAACCCCTAAATCTGATAAGATCTAGGACTTAAATGTGAGATCTGATAGTGGATTACTTTCAAACTTTAAACAAATATCAATCCTTCATGAAAATGAGGGATACCTTGTTATTTCTATAACGGGTAATAAAGACCTAACTAACAAGAGTTTATGGTGTCACAATCCCAATCAAACTCATGTTACATTAAACAAAAATCAAAATAGGAAATATGGAAGACTAGGATAAATGTCATTTTGTGCCATATTCTTGTTCTTCTACATGTTTTCTCTTTTTCTATGAATGCATACATTATCCATTCATAGATTCAATAGAAAGTAACTATTAATTGGAAAGATTAGGCACTAAGAGGAGGGGGGGTGAATCCATACTTACATACTTCAAAATCTTTTGCGCTGATTAAACTTTGATCCTTTTAACCATTATTCGATAGTGCTTTTAACCGATAGTGTCTCAGTATTGCCGATAGATTGTAACATAAACATAAACTAAATAACAATAAGAACAATTAAATTCACACCCATAACACTTGTATTTTGGTTACACAGAAACCCTTGGTTAGAGGGAAAAACTGTGGTGGGGATGCCACCCACAACTCTTTACTATAGATAAAAAGTTTCCTGTTAGGGCTACAATATGTCACCTTTCAAGTGACTCACCTGATTAGGAGTGACTAATAAATTGTTAAGTGTATCTATAGTCCTATTAAGACTACTTTGCTAAGAGATTCAATCCCGCCTATACAAAATTCACCCTGTTAAAGGATTTACAAAAAGTTCACACAATAAAGAACTTCTAAGTTTTGTTAGAGACTACCCGATTAATGGATTTACAATAGCTTATAGAAACTATTAGGATTATTTACTATTTTGGGTCCACAATACACACCCTATTTTGGCCCTCTGCCCATGGGCCCCCCCTTCTTTTTTGGATTTTTTGTCGGCCTCTCTCTCTATTCCTTGAACTGAGTTTTGGAGCCTGTTGAGAGAAAAAAGGTGCTTTTTGGCCCTTTCATACTTTCAACATTTTGGAAGACCTCAAGTCCTCTAAAACACCGAAAAGGATGAGAGGCAGAACCTTAGCACCTTTCGGTGTTTTGGCCTCTGAAACACTGAAAGGGGAGGAGGCCACCCGACTTTTTGTGTTTCAGCCTCTGAAACCACGAATTTGGGTGACGTTACTCCCGGGATATATAAGTGGCCCGAGTCTTTTTGTTATCACTTTCTTTTTTCTCTCATCTACATCTTCTCGCCTCCTTGCGTGCTTGTCATTTTTCCTTGCCTCCTCACCGGTCATCGCTGTATTGCCTCTCCTCACACTTAGTAGCTTTGGTCTTCTCCCCTACTTGTGTTTTACAGGTAGGGCCTTGTCGGTTTTCCTCTTTCTATTTTGGTTTTGTGTTTTCATTTTTAAGGTTAGTTTCGGTTTTGTTTTTGGCCTAGTCAGGTCATGCTCCTTCCTAGGTCCCTAGGGTTCGCAGATTTTTGGCCTCTAAAAGGCCAAAAACAACCATCCCAAATAAGATTTTAATCCAAGTACAGTTCACACTTTTGGCCTTTTTGACGTTTCGAACATCTGAAAACACCGAAACACCAAAAAATATGAAGAGAAGGTCTCCCTTCCCGGAGGTTTCAAAATTCCAGACTCTGAAACCTTCTTCATACTTTTGCAGACCAAAAGCCCGAAAGCATTTCATTAGCCCCCGAATCTTTCTAAGATTTCAGGTTTCCGCACCCCAATTTTCCACAAATTTTTTTGCACTCCACAAGTCTGAAAAGTACTTGCTTCGCCACAACTTCATCCTTCAAAATTTTGGCCTTTTGCACCCTGACCTTGTCTTTGGCATCCGAAAGCCTAAAAGTATGAAAGAGCTAAAACTTCATTTTTGGCTACTTAAGAGCCCTCTGCTTATGGTTTTCTTAGTTAGTTTTGTTTTCTTTCCTTATTTAGTAATTTTTTCAATAAAGATACTGACTATTTGCATGTTTTATTGTAGGAATGCCTGAGAAGCAGACATCATCACCAATGAAGTACCTAATTTTAGGGGTATCACCCTCCCTCAAAGATCAGGAATAAGAATCTAGAGATCACTGATACAGACATCGGGAATGTGGAATAGGATCAATTCCTAGTAAGGTATTCTCAACTAGCAAGAAGGATGGAAGATTGCACTTCCCTGGTTGTATAAGGCCTAGTTAATGCAACAGCACACCCGGTAGCGTTCATGTCCTCTGATATTATCATGACATTGGCCAACCACTACATATCAGATGAAAGGGTGGTCAAGAATACAGAAGGAGAGATAGTCCTTGACCTAAGGCCAGACAACATTGAAGAGGTCTTCCATCTTCAGAAGGGTGTGGACAAATTATATGATTTCTATATAGAAAAGGGATCGAGATGGTTCAGGAACAAAAATTAGGATGCCTATGAGATTGTAAATTGGGAATACCTCCAGCAAACTCTCCCAAAGAACAAACTAGAAAAAATAACTCTCAAAAGGTGATACTTGAGAGATGACATCCAGGTGGCAGTCACATTGATAAGCAAAGTGTATGGACTACCTCAGTCCATCCAACTCAAGAACTGGATGATCTTGTTGATAGAGAAGATAGGGAATCGCAAGGCAAAATTTGATTGGGCCACCATCCTAAGTGATAAATTGGATGAGCAACTGCCCCCAGTGAAGAACAATCCAAAGTTCTATATGAATTCATACATAGTGTACATGTTAGCCGCACGAGCAGACTATTTGGGGCTCACAAAATGGGAAAACTTTGGTGAACCAAATGCATGGCCTCATATTTTCTATCCATAACTGGTAAGAAGAAAAAATATGCCTAAAAATAGACCAGACTACAAAATAGTGAGTAACGCCTTTATCTTCACAGTCATTAGATCCATAGAGGGTAACTACGTGAAGAGATTATCAGAAGAGGCTGCTGCCAAAATAAGGGCCATAGGGGCATACTACATGGCATGATCTACCCTACACTCCAAGAAGCTACCTAGGTACCCATCTGATTGGGTAATCATCCTATAAATGGATAGGAAGCTTGAGGACGCATATGAACACATTAAGCATAAGAAGAAGCATTTCTAGGACTTCCCCATTTCCATAGGCCCTTGCACTCTCCAAGACATGAAGATCTATAAGTCATTGGCCTTTAAGTGGGATGAGTGCCCACTCCAACTATATAAAAATATCCAAACCTGATTTGACCCCATAGGAACATACAGTCATGTCATTGGAAAGTTCTACATCGATGAGCCACACATTGAAGATCATTAGATGAATTGTGTGGATGACCACAAGGTAAGAATTAGGGATTACTGTAAGATGTCCCTCACACTAGCACAAGTGGCCTTAGTGGTCAATATTCTCCTAAAGTTTTGGGATAAAGATTTAGATAATGTGCTGGATTCGATATATACTATTGATAAAATATACAATCGACCTATCTTGAATGTAGAGGTAGGTAAGGAGGAAAATGAAAACATTGAATTCAGAGAAAGGATGTGGTCAGAATGACTGAGGCATGGATCGATGGGCCTTATCAAATGGATCCCATTCACATGAAGGCACTAATGGATCCACCCAAGACGGAAAATAAGAAATGTGGAGAGAAGACCATAGTGCCCCTATTCAAGAAGGCCCCACCTCAGAAGCTAGGAACAATGTATGGGAATGAATGTGTAGTAGAATATGGTTCCAATCCTAGGCACAAGGCCCCAAAAACTAGGATGATAGGGCAGATAGATCCTCCTATTGGATCATCATAGGATACCCAAGGGGAAGACCCTCCCACCTCCAACTCATCTCCACCTACTACTGGAGAAGGGAAGAAGACTTATAAAAGAAAGAGGCCTTCTGCCTCTCCATGATTGGAAACTTTACAAGAGGAACTAGAAGTGGAAGATGTACCCTTGGTAAAAAGGACAAGATCTCAAGAAGCCTCTCTAAGGAAAAATGAGATCACAAGGAAGCAGGAAGAGGTTCCTAAAGAGCGTGACAATTATTTAGATACCCTAGGCTCAGATGAGTTCCTCATGTCTAATTTTGAAGGCTTAGAGGGATTTGCATACCAGGGAAAAGATACACCTGACTCCACAGTAGGAACTAACATGGGAGCATAGAAACCCATCCATCCTCAAGTGATCCTTACTCCACCTTTGTCCCAATTCACCAACCTTGCACTAAATGTGGCTATCACAGGAGTGGACTCTAGCAGTGGCCAAAGGGAAGAAACTCAAGATGTCGACGCTATCCAAAGCATAACAGGGGATAAAACTATAGGAGAGATTTCAACACCAAATCCACCACCTCACATTCCAACTCCACCAACTTCTCTCCCACCTCCCATTTTGACTCCACCACCTTCTCTCCCAACTCCCATGCCAACTCTGCCTCCTACTTCTACTCCACCACCTACAATGCAAACGTCGAATCCACCATCGTCTATTCCTTTTTATCCCTCCATCCTGAATCCCCAAGTGTCGATAGGCACATAAGCTACATCTCCCTTCAAAACCACACTAGAAGCCATGACAGGCCTTAATGCAGAAATATCAATCAATTCCTCTAGGGATGAAGGCCAAGATAAAGGTGAAAAAGAGGCTACAATTGAAGAATAAAAGGGAGAGGGAGAGAGACACGAAGGAGAAATAAATGAGGAAGAAAGGAAGGAAGAGGGAAAACTTGAAGAAGAGTCAGATAAAGAGGAGGGGGTGACCCTAGATTCACAAAGCTTGGCTTCAATCCTTCACATCGCCCCGTATGGGTTAGTTACCGCATTTAGTAAACCCACTTGGTTTACTAAAGAGATTCAGCCACAAAAAATAATTTACACAGATGAAGAGGAAAGAGAAGACACAAATATTCCATTCTTAGGGAAAGCCTTCCATAAAGTAGAGGCTAATATATCGGAAAGGACCACATCATATGTCATTCTAGACACCAGGGGTCGCTGAAAGGCATAGGTAGAAGTTCCCTCTACCAGTACATCTCAAACACAAATAACCCCAGAGGATTATACATTCAAAGAGATAGATCTAGGAGAACCAACAAGAGAAGGGAGTAAGACCCTGGCAACTCTAGGGCTCAAACATGCTCTAGTTTTTATAAGCAAAGAAAAGGAAACCATCAAGTCTTTGATAGAGAAGAATGAAGTTCTGAAGAAATTTATTCATAAGATAGTGGGTCCCATTGAACCAAATTTCCCAAAGGCTTCATTACAGGCTGTACTAGAGAAGAGAGCTACTCCAGACTTGCCAACATGTATGACCCCCTCTTTCATTCAGGCAAGTGCTGATTGGAAGAATGATTTTGAGCAGTTTGGAGAAGGGGTTATCAAAATAGTTTTAGGCCTTTTAGATTTATTCTGGTGGAAACCACAAAATTGATAAACATGATGGAGAGTGATGAGGGGTTGGATTCTGAATTGACCAAATGGAAAACTTCCCTCCAAGACCTCAAGATAATAAAGAAGCAATGTTTCCAAATTATGGTCAAGATATATGAAGGTGAAGAGATAGAAAACTTCAGCACCTGGATTAAGAGCAAAGCCAAAACAATTAAGGTTTCTGAAAAGTGTCTAGACCGCATACAATAAAAGCATAAGGAAATTATGGAATGGGTAGAAGAAATAGAAAAATTCTTCACATGTACAGACTTAGAGATATATCGAGATCAAGAGAGGCCAATTATATGCCTAACCAAAGAGGTGATACAACAATTCAAAGATATTATAGAAGGTGTTAACACCAAACAAGGCCTACACCAAATTTTCTATTCAAAGGAAGACATGCAAAGGATGTCCGAGCACGAAGAAGAGATCAAGTTCTTCTCTTCTGAATTGACCATTTTTAGAGAGAAGCAAGAATGAGGAATTAACAAAGTAAAGAGGTGAGAAATAAAATATGAGGAAGTACAGGAGATAGTGTAGAGGCTATGAGCTGCTCATCTAGAGTTGTTCCCTAACTAACTGCTCAAATCATGACTTCCAGTTTTGAGAGATGAAATTTTTCTACATTTAGCCATTTTTTCAAAGGCTAGTCTTTCAGCCTTTCGACATCCAAAAGGCCAAAATTTTGAGGATATCAAGTTTTGGTTTCACACTTAGTCAAATTTGCACTTGGCAAATTTTAGGGCAAAGGTCAGGGTCTGAATACTGGGTCATTCTAGCGAGATCACCTTTTTTCATGAAAATAGAGCTTCAGATCATATGGATACATAATTGGAGTTTGTTTTGCAAGGATTAAGGGTCCTCTATCAGTTCTCACCTCGAAGAGAACCACAAATGAATATTTCAAGGGAGAACTTAGAGATCAAGAAGAAGACTCCAGCTGCAAACAAGGGAACTCCAGCTCCTCTCTTTCTTCTTTCTTAGCGAGTTTGATCCCTTTTTAGTGGAAAAACTGATTGTAAATGGACTAAATATCTATGCAACTAGTTTAGTATCAGTTTAGCAACATATTTCTTTAGCAAAGATTTAGTTTTAGTTTATTTTCATTATTTTTAGAGACTGATGCCCTAGTTTTGGCATTCAGATTTTGTAGATCAGAACTCTATATATTATAATCAAAACAATGTATTATGGGTGGATTCTTGATGCAATAAAGATCTACAATTGGTGTTTCATTCATGGTGTGATATTTTCTGCTATCTATGTGCTGCAGGAGCAGCTACAGGTGCTGGGCACAAGAATAATGTTTACGTATTATTTTTTGGGGGTGTTTTAATGTTTTGTTATTATTAACTTTTGGGGCATATTTTAATGTTTTGTTATCACTTTAGTAAAGGATTAAATAAAACCTTTACGGGTTTGGTGGTTTCCAAAAACAATTTTTAACTGTTTACCTTTGTTTATATATATTCTCTCCAAAACCTCTCGGAGAGAGATTTTTTTTTATTTTCTTTTTGGTGGGAAGAAGACCTAGAATATCGAGTGATATTGTGAAGTTATTTGTACTGTGCTTTGAATATATGAAATAAATAACATTGTGGGGGTTTCCTGTTACTTTAGTTTATTTTCTATATAATTCCAGCGCCTCAAAGATGCATATCACATTTATTGGTTTCTTTTAAATAAATTGTAGTGGCATTTATTGTGTGTGTAGGAGTCATTGCTGTAGGAAACCAGACTCACACGAAAACCTCTGGAAGTCAATTTGGGCAGAAATGCCTCTTTCTCATGTGAACACCATGTGAAGTGGCCTGAACGTGGTGGAGAGTGGGCAGGAGGATTGTACAATATTTTCTTCATGGTCATTTGTAGGAACAAGCTATGGGTTGAAGAAGCACGTGTGTGGTAAGGCAACATCTCTATGTGCTTGCTGTATGAATGGATTCAAATTGTAAGGTGTTGTTTGTGTTTGAAGTTTTTTTCATTCTCATGACATTGCTATAGATTTCTCCAATTTCTTCTTTCCATCTCATAGTGAGGCTGTTACATACTTTATTCTTGTCTACTCCTCTTCATATTGGTATCAGAGCGAGACAAGGTCTTGCTGGGAAGTGTATGTCTGCAAAAGAATCACAGGCTGAAGCTGAGGCTCACACTATGCCTCCCAAAAGTATGACTCCAGATGCCATCAAGAAGATGATGGAGGAATTGCTGGAAGAGAATTTGAGGGATTTCAAGGGGTCCAGTAACAGAGATAAGGAGAATGAGATGGAAGAAGGTGCCAGTGGAGATGAAGAAGGAGAACAACACCAGGATCCACCAATGGAATTGCCTGCAAATCAAAAGGCATTCGTTGATGCTTTAAAGTCAATAAGAGGAGATGTTACTGACAGGATACCTACATATGGAGGTAGTCTCAATAGTGAGGAAGTGATTGAATGGATTGAAGCAATCACCAATCACTT
>MU223097.1:3357018-3372210 GCA_018584345.1 Thuja plicata | reverse complement strand
ATGTGTGAGCAACTTTTGATGTGATGGGTCAAGGTGTACTTAAAGTACACATGTGAAGGATCTTGTAAGAGGTGTAAGAGTTTTGGTCCAATGAAACACTTTTAGAAAGTGTAAGAAGGTGTCATCACGGGTGTAAGAAACCTTGTTGGCACCAAATTAGGATTATTTGGAAAAGACAATTTTTGGAAATTTGTTGACACATGGTGAGAAAATAATTAGGACTAATATGTGTAGGAATCAAGAAATCAGCCTAATTAACCTTAGTTAATTAGTGAATAGGTTTATTTGGTGAGAGTGATGTGAGGTAGGGTAGGATCTAGGTTCAAATTAGCTTAATCTAAATTAAATTTAGATTAATCATAGTTTAGTAGAATTAAGTCATGTGGAGGAATAAATAAATTAAAATTTTATTTAAAAGGGATTAATGGGGGGTAATGTATATAAATAAGATTTAATACATTAAAAGGGATAGTATTTAAATTAAATTTAAACACTAAGGAAAGTGAATCGTATTTAATTAAATAAAAAGAAGAATATAATAAATATAATTAATTAATTAAAATTAATTATAATTCTATGGAAATATTAATTAAATCAATATAAGAATGATTTTAGATGTTTACATTTTGCCCCTCTTTGATGCGGCATTGAAAGTGGTGTCGCGTCAAAGGAAAGAAAATAAGATGCCCCAGAAAGGTCAAGAAAACCTAAGGCAACGAGAGTGGAGGAGTGTGCTCCCTTGAGAAAATAATAGGAAAAAATAAAAATTTTAATAAAATTTTCTTGAAAAAGACAGGAAAAGAGGGAAAGAAGACCAACTGCATGACATGTCCATAAGAAAATGGAGGAAAAACGGGGACCAGAGCAGGAAACGGAGAGAGGGATGAAAGAAATGGGCCCCAAGGGGCTATAAATAGTCCACTGGGGCCCAAAGAGAAGTCACTTTCACTCATAACAAGAAAAAAAGATAGAAGAAGAGAAGAGCAATGGTAGCAGAGTGAGAGCGTACACAACTTGGGGAGCGAATTAGGATCCACCAACGACCTATGGATGCTGGACCACCGGTGAGTAGTCGAAGGCCTCCTTGTCCATTACACTTTTAACACTTTTTCATGCATTTATGACACTTTTAATGCACTCCAAACCGGCCAGCAGTGCAGATGATGGTCGCCTGACCACCGTTTGCGCATACGACAATTGATAGGTCATTGTCCTCGCAGATGACCGATCAACGATCAACATCTGCACATATGAAGATCACTCAATCTCCATCTACGAAGGCAGAGGAGGGGGTGAAAAAAGACCGGCGGAGATGGCAGGGTTAGAACTCTATCATCTGTGCGAAAAAGAGGTGGTAGCCTAAACCGTTGTCTCCACAGATTGACGTTTGCGAAGATCCACCGTTTGTGAGGGTGAATCAATGTCTCCGTCGATTGACCCAAAAATGGAAGAAAAGGAAGAAAAAGAGAGTGAGGAAAGGGGCAGGAGCATTTTTTGATGCCCCAGATCAGGCTAGGGACATTTTTTGATGCCCCAGAATGATATCTAATAACTGACATGAGCTGGGTGGATGTAGGAGGATACTATTACCTTCCAAGCGAGAGAGTGCTTTCCAACGACCATGGTGTTGGAGCATGAGCTGACTGCTGCAGAGTGGGATATTATGCCACTTTATGGGTCAGAGCATGTACACCTCTGCCCCAATTTGAGAGCGCATAATGTGTTGATGTCAGCACTGATTAAGAGGTGGCATAACACCACCTTGAGCTTTCACTTCCCGACAAGGGAAGCCATGATCACCCTCCATGATGTGTGGAGGATCTATAGAGTGCCGATTCGGGGGCTGATACCTGAGTACTATTTTGAGGGCTCAGAGTCGTACATGGAGATGGCGTTTGGGAAAAGATATGCAGACCTAACAACTTCATGGCAGTGGATGTCATGGGCGGGAGCGATGGCGCTTCAGCCATAGTTGCGGCGGGTGGCCCTATATTTGGTCAGACTGATTGGGGGATAGTTGATGCCTGATCATGCAGGCAAGGGATTTCCTATTGGCTGGGTGTGAGTATTGAGTAGTATGGTGGAGGATGGTGACCAGTACTACTGGGGATACACGATTCTTGGGTAGTTGTACTATGATTTACACATGTGCACCTACTGTAAGGGTAGGGCACTAGGACCAGGATACACGCTGCTACTTGTATGGGCATGGGAGCATATTGTAGTCATACGACTGATCTGATCATGGGAGACCAGAGCGGCTTATGAGCCATTTGCATGTAGGTACATGTCACCCATCAACTATGAGGCCACTGACTCGATTAGATACTGGCGGCAGACTATTGATGAGATGTGAGATATTCAATGGGCACCCTACGCAGGGTGCGAGGCATGGGGACACCAGGTCCCTCAGTAGGATGGATATGTGGAGGATGAGTTTTATGACTCATATTATATGAGATTTGTTCAGACAGACTCCTGGTTGATTGGGTGAACTGCATATATGATTTCCACATACATGTTGTCGAGGGTACGAAGGCATATGGGATAGCTTCAGGAGGCTGTTCTAGATGGGTTCCCACATTCGTTGGTGACACAAGAGGCTGGGAGTATTTGGGGGATGGGAGTGGATCCTTGGATAGCATGAACATCATTTATGGGGATGAATGAGGTTCCATGGATTAGGGCACGGGAGTCCTTACAGGATGTTGGATTTGTCCCAGCATATGCACAGTGGTGGGTAGCACACAGACCAGTCAGACTGACCATGCCAAGGGTAGTGCAGGCAGATGAGCAGCCTGAAGAGGGAGTAGATGGAGGAGGGAAGGAAAAATATGATGATGGTGAGGATGGAGGAGATGGAGGAGGGGCTAGGGAGGAGAGTCTAGCCCAGGGTTGCAGCGTAGAGGAGGCGAGGACAAGTAGAGAAACCCGCAGGGAGGCAGCCACCTATAGTCCCAGGCATACAAGTACATGATTAGGGATAGGGACAAAAGCAGGGACAGGGGCCTTAGGGGCCACCAGTACAGGGATAGTGGACATAGGGGCCACCATCCGGGCACATAGCCTAGGATGTATATGACAGAGTGGTGACGGAGCGGGACAGTCTTTGGACTGAGCTCAGCAGGGTACAAGGCTTATTAGCGACATCGCAGGAGACTGAGGTGAGCGCACAGGTCAAGATCCAGCGGCTACAAGTTTTAATGGCTACTGCTCAGGCTATAGCTAGCATTTTATAGACAGAGCTGACCAGGGTACAAGCAGAGCTAGTAGTAGAGACAACTCAAGGTGACAGTGCTCAGAGGGCACTAGACCTTTTACAGGCACAGGTGGACAGTGGTGAGTTTAGTATGGGTGGAAAGGATGAGGGGGATGGAGAGGAGTTGGCATCCATGTCAGCAAAGATAGTAGCTCTGACAGTAGAGAGAGACTCTTTGTGGATATGAGTAGAGACGTACAGAGCAGAGCGGGATATAGCTCGAGATAATGGTACAATAACAAGATTGGGGCAGGTGCTAGCAGATGCATTTGCAGGACAGAGGGAGGCTGGCAGGAGAGGGTGAGAGGCCTTATATTACATGAAATTATATCACAGAGTTGTGCCACAGGTAGAGCGAGAGCCCCATTATACAAAGAGATCTATATCACATAGTATAGGCTGGGATTCATAGACATCGGTGGGGTTACCACCGCATTCAGGCAGTGGCGCAGGGTCATCACAACCACCACCATGATTCTTCTTTGACCATTTTGATACACATTTTTGTATGATTTATGCGACACATTATGTAAGACATACATTTTTGATGATATATATACATGGACTTTATGTAATTTATTATATGATGCTATATGATGTGATGTTTATACAGGATGGATGTGTTATGAGTTTATATATGTTACATGATGTTTATGACTAACATTGCAGGATGAGATGAATGTATATGATTATACTGACCTATTTGTGATACAGGGATGGGATGCATATATAGATATGATAGATGGGATGTGTAAATGCTTATAGATGGATGTATTGTACATGTATGAATTTAATGTGATTGTAAAATGAATAATATGTGAATGTGTAATGAACCTAAAATGAATGATTTTTAATGACTTAATAATGTGACTACAATAATGAATGTAATGGATAATGAATGAAATGGAACTATATGTAACTATAATGACTAATGAGTAATGAATGAAGTAACAATGCAACTTATAATGAATTAATGATTAATGAATGAACTTAATGAATAGTAAAAGTAACCTAATGAATGAATGCAATATGAGACATATAAGGACACTATTTTTTTTGTGTGTGTATCAAATAGGTCTAATAAAATCACTTAGGTGACTGGATAGGGGGAATAAATAGAAACCTTGTGAAGAGAAAAATCAAAGTGCAATATGACCTAGCTAAAATGCAATCCTAACTATGATGATAATGAGATTTATACCGTATTAATGTTGGAGAGCACACCCTAGTTTGATATTGCAAAAGGAGTTATGCACCATGTGCTAGAAAATACAAGTGACATGGCTCCTTTGCGTGGACTAGACTCTCAGAAAATTAGGTTGTTAGGAACAAGAATGTAATATATCAGGTATGATGAGACCTATGAAATGTTACTCATGAGGAGACACAATACATCCAGAACTGTTTAGGGATTTGAGATGCATGAATCCTGCCCCCAGTGAGGCATACATAGTCATAACTAAATATAAAAACATAAATGCACTAATAATCTATGACAAGCAAATCATACCACAAATGACACGTATTCCACTATGTACTCATCATAACAAACCAAGATTTAAAATATTGAAGTTGTTGCAATAAGGCCATATTGAAATACAAGATAAAATCAGCAAAAAGACAACCTGACTAAGTGGTCATTCAGTCCAAAATTTCTTGCCACGAACAGTTTTTATGTGAGGATTGATAGAACAACCAACACCGGAAGGATGCATCCTGATGGACCAAAGATTGATTGGGCATTCGCTGGAAATTGCTTGTGAATAGAACACCATTAGGAAAGTCTACTTGTCTGATGATTTGTTAGAAATGTTTGTGGTCACTATGTCTAGAATAAAGCTCAGGTTTGATATGGTAAGCTCAGTCATGCGGGAATGTGATTTTATTGCAAAAGTGGAAAATGGTCAAGGAAATACCTACACAGATATGGGTAGTGAATTTATTATAGAAGACAATGTAGGTTGTATGGAAAAAAATGGTGGAAACAGATGGTGGATTTGACTACACATGGCGCCTGAAACAAGTTTTCACCATGGTACTTATCCATTGTGCCACCAAAGTGGTTTTCACAGATGGATAGATTTATTTCTCTTTCTCTTTTTTGCTTTTTGTATTTTTTTATGCTTTTTTGAATTTTCTGATTTTTTTGCTTTTGCTTGCTTTGTGAATGTTTTGGGATTTTCTGCTTTTCTGATTTTTTTTTTTATTTTGATAGTTTTTGGCTATACAATGGACTGCAGAAGGATCAAACATAGAAATTCTTGAGATGTACAATATTTACAAGATCAAGGATCGGTTCTCCCTCTGGTGATGTGATTTGATAAGCGCTGAACCCATACTTTTCTGTGATGATGAAGGGTCCCAGCCAATTAGGTTCAAACTTTCCTTTCTTTTCACAGTTCTGGAGGTTATTCATATTGTGCTGCAGGACCAGATCACCAACCTCAAACTGACGAGGTTTAATCCTTTTATTGAACTGGAAGCGAAGGCAATTTTGATACACGCAGAGGTGGTTTAGGGTACTGAGGCGTCTCTCATCAAGGGTTTCTAGCTCTTGCAAGCAAGAAAATCTATATTCTTCTTCGGACAATAGATTTTTGAGAGAAATTTTGAGGGAAGGGGGCTCAATTTTGATGGGTAGAATAGCCTTAGTGTCGTAAACAAGGGAAAAGGGGGTGGATCCAGTGGGGGTTCAAATGGAGGTACGGTAGGCCCAAAGGGCAGGATTGAGGTGAAGGTTCCAATCACGGCCTGCTTCATCGACTATTTTATTGAGGATTCTAAGGATGGTTTTATTTGTAGCCTCTACTTGACCGTTGCCTTGTAGAAAGTATTTGGAAGAGGTATGGTGGGTAATGCTGAATTTCCTACTTAACTCTGTGACATCCTTTTTTTTGAAAGGTCCTTCATTATTAGTAACAATGTCCTAAGGAGCCACAGTGACCAATAAGATAGTTCAAAATAAACTTTGAAATCTATTTTCCAGTGGTGTAGGTGAGAGGAACAGATTTGACCCACTTGGTAAAGTACTCAGTAGCAACAAGGATGTATTTATGGCTATTGGAAGAATTAGGGAAAATCTGGCCAACGAGGTCGAGACCCCATCAAGAGAAGGGCCAAGGGGTGATGGTGGGATGAAGGGATTGGGAGGGGGCTTGTATCAAATCATCATGCTGGTGACAAGGCACACACTTATTCACATAGTTGTAGGCATCTTGTTCCATAGTAGGATAGTAATATCCAGAGCATAACAACTTCTTGGCCAAAGTAAGTCCACTAGAGTGAGCCCCACAGATTCCTTGATGTACCTCCTCCAAGGACATTTGTGCTTCATCAGAATTCAGACACCTTAAAAGAGTTCCATCAAAATTCTTTCAGAAAATGGTATCACCAAGGATTGTGTATTGGGAAGTGCGGTGAATGAAGGTTTTACGTTGATTGGGGGATAAGGTAAGTGGGGTATGTCCATCACGAAGGTAGGAATATACTTCTTGGTACCATGGGGGGTTAGGATCAACAATTTCACACACCATTTTAGAATTCATTTTGTCACAGGCAGGGACCGTAAGATTCTCAACAAGAAACTCACACCATGTACTGTGTTCTGGCATGGTGATCAAGGACGCAATGGTAGCCATGGCATCAACTACTTTTTTGTTTGTGTGGGGGATCAATTCAGTAAAATGTGTTTTGAGATCTTCAACTATACGGTGATAGGGAAGCAACTTGTCATCCTTTTTGTGATATTCGTCCATAACCTATTTGATAACCAATTGTGAATCACCTAGTACAAGTAAACTGAGAATCTTCCATTGTATGGCCTAACGGAGTCCAAGTATAAGGGCTTCATAGTATGCAATGTTTTTTGTACAAGGAAACTATAATTTATAAGATTTATGGATGAGATCCCCTTTTGGTGTAACAAACAAGATTCCTGCCCCCGATCCTTTCTGAGTGAAGGATCCACCAAAATAAAGTTTCCATGGGGTACTCAGGGAAAGATTGAGGATTGATTCCTCTGGAAAATCTATGATCAATGGATGTTTACCATCAACAGGTGCTTCATCTAGCTGATCTGCAATTACTTATCCTTTGATAGCTTTGTGATCCACATAAACAATGTCAAATTCACTAAGGGGGGATCTGTTGGAAGATCAATTCAGTAAAATGTGTTTTGAGATCTTCAACTATACGATGATAGGGAAGAAATTTTTCATCCTTTGTTTGATATTCATCCATAACTTGTTTGATAACCAATTGTGAATCACCTAGTACCAGTAAACTGAGAATCTTCCATTGTATGGCCTGATGGAGTCCAAGTACAAGGGCTTCATAGTATGTAATGTTGTTAATACAAAGAAACTATAATTTATAAGATTTAGGGATGAGATCCCCTTTTGGTGTAACAAACAAGATTCCTACCCCCCATCCTTTCTGAGTGAAGGATCCATCAAAATAAAGTTTCCATGGGGTACTCGGGGCAAGATTGAGGACTGATTCCTCTAGAAAATTTGTCATCAATAGATGTTTATCGTCAACAGGTGCTTTAGCTAGCTGATCTGCAATTACTTATCCTTTGATAGCTTTGTGATCCACATAAACAATGTCAAATTCACTAAGGAACATAACCCATTTCATTGTACGACCAATAAGAGCAGCACGTGCCAAGAGATACTTGAGTGGATCAATTTTGGCAACAAGATGAATCTTATGATTGAGCATATAATGTCGTAGTTTGTGTGTACAGAAAACAAAAACCAAAAATTATTTCTCAATTAGGGAATAATTGAACTCATAACCAATAAGAGTCTTGCTGAGATAGTAAATTTTTTTCTCTTTTCTGGTATCATCTAATTGTGCCAGAAGGGCTCCCAATGCGACCTCTGTAGCAGATATATACAAAATCATAGGATGGCCAGCAACAGGTGGTACCAACAAAGGTGGATTAGCCAGATAGCCTTTTAGTTTCTCAAATGCATTTTGACATAAGAAATCCCATTGAAATTTGATATTCTTGCATAGGAGATGAGAGAACGGATGCACCTTATCTGCCAGTTGTGACATGAATCTTTTGATTGATTGCAGTTTTCCTTGTAAGCTGCATAATTGTTTCAGTGTTTTTGGTGGTGGCATATTGAGGATGGCTTTTACTTTCTTTAGATCCACTTCTATTCCATGCCGTGACATAACGTATCCCAGCATCTTACCAGATTGTGCTCCAAAGACACACTTCTTGGGATTTAGTCGTAGCTTATACTTCACCAATTGCTCAAAAATGGTAGTGAGGATAGGAATGTGTGATTCTCGTGTCTTGGATTTTCCCAAAAGATCATCTACATAGTCTTCCATGATGACATGCAAATGATCATGAAAGATAGTTGTCATTACTCTCTGATATGTGGTGCCAACATTCTTAAGGCCAAAGGGAATCACCTGATAACATAAGGCACCCCAAGGTGTTGTGAATGTGGTTTTGTGTTGGTCTTCTGGTGCTATCCTAATCTGATTGTAACCGGAGAAGCCATCCATGAGGGAAAACATATCGTGTCTAGCTGTCAAATCCACTATAATGTTAATATTTGGGAGCGGAAAATCATCCTTAGAACATGCAAGGTTTAGGTCTTTGAAATTAGTGTAGATGAAAAAGCCCCCAGCGGGTTTGCCTACTGGGACAATATTGGAGACCCATTAAAGATAGTCTATTGGCTAATTAGTTCAACATCCAGCATTTTATGAAGCTCTACTTTGACTACCAATGTGACTTGTGGATGCATCTTGTGGAGTTTTTGTTTAACAGGTTTCACACTAGGATCCACAAAAAGATGGTGCATGACAAGATTTGTATCAAGCCCGGGCATATCCTTGTAAGTCCAGGCTAAATTGATTTTATGTTTATGAAGGAATGCTAGCATGTCTTTCTTTTCTTGATCACTGAGAGAAACTGCAATGTAAGTGATGTGTGGATCTTCTTCTATACCCAGGTTGATCGGGATAGTGTCTTCGATAACCATAGAGGACATTTCTAGTTCTGATGATATGAATGGAAGGTCAGCTTCTCCCTCTTCTAGCACCTCAGAAAGGTTTTCACTAGAGGAAGTGTCCTTTATTTTGTCTTTTTCTTCATCCAAAGGTGCCTACAAGAGGTTTTCACCAGGAGATGTCTTTCTATTTTCATTTTTTAATTTTTATCTTTATTATCATTTTTGTGACTAAGAGAATTGACCTGGCTACCGAATTAGGTTTGCTCACTGTAGTGGGTCTGATGTTCATATTCTCAGAGATTCTTAAGTCCAAAGAGGGCTAAAACTGCCTCATCCAAATCATAAATGTCCAAAGCTGGTGGTGAATCTTGTTGATTCGAGTCAATTAGTTCAAATTTTTTGAGGGGAAGACAAGGGGATGAAAGGTCGGATTGGGTGATAGTGAAGACATGGTTATTATCATCAAGGTCATCTTCAACATAGTGGAAAGGAATTTTGAATAACTCTTCTTCAGTGTCTGAATCTGAGGCAGCTAAACAATAAACATTAGCAAAGTTAGTCTTAGTTTATATGGAACCCAATCCATGTCCATTAGGATAGCCATTGGGTGTTATGATTTTCTTCTTACCCGTTTCATTAGCTCCAAGACTAGTACCATGAAATCCCATTCTTTCAACAATGGGAGTAAGCTTGGGATACTTTCCTTTGGGGAAAGTTATAGGTCTTTCTTCTTCATCATTGTAGAGCCAATCAAGGACATTGTATTCCATGTGTTCATCTAATAAGGACCCCCAATTTTCAAAAGTGGTTTTCTTGCAACGCATGAGCACTTTGTCTTTAGAGGGGGGTAATGGTGATGGTCTTCCATAAGACTATGGATACAAAGGGAGTTGCCCAATGCATAGAGAAATTTCAAATTTATATTCTCCCATGCCTTGATTTGTAAAGGTGGATTTTTCTTCAGATGGAGAGGCCTTGTCTTTAGTAACCTTTTCCTTTCCTTTGGATTGATCAGCTGGTATTTTTGATATCTTTTTTGGAGCCGAGGGAGTGTTTGAAACATGGGTTTCTTGATTAGAATATCGGCCAAACTCATTCAATGGACAGTAGTTAGATTGTTTGCCTTCCAGTCTCTTACAGTATTGAAAGGGCTCAGGATCTCCAGTAATTGTGATTTCTCTACCATGATGTGGGAACTTGAGACATTGATGATAAGTAGAGGGCACACCTTTGATAGCATGTATCCAGGGTTGTACCAACAAGATATTACAAGGTAGATCTAGATCCAGTACATGGAAAATAGATTCAATCAAGGTCGGGCCCACTTGTAAGGGTAGTGTCATCAAACCCTTTCTTTATCATTCTCTATCATCATAGGCCTTTATTTTTATTCACTTGTCTACATCTAGGTGGTCCTCAGAAAGACTGATGTTACGAATCATCTTCAATGTGCACAAATTTAGGCCATATCCACCATCTATAAGGACTCTTTTATTTTTGTGGATTGGATTTTGCCTTCTATATGGAGGGACTTATTATGATGAAGGTCAGGACCGTGAAAGTCCTTATCAGTAAAGATAAGGTGCTCTTGTGTAGCTAAGTTCCTAATCATGGCTTGGAATTGTGCGACATTGATATTCTCAGGGACACAGAATTCATTTAGAGCATCTTCAAGGATTTCTTTGTGAATTGGTGAGGTTTTTAGGAGATCTAGAATGGATATCTATGCAGGCATCTTTCCTAATTGAGCCAATAGGTCATAGCACGAGGCAAGATGAGCAGTGGTAGATAGTGCAGCTGGTGGATTTGCAGATGTAGAAGGTTTATCAGCAACTTGGATAGTGACTCTGGGTCTGAGCGTGGTAGCATTACAATCAGAAAATTTGAGGATTATGGTGTTAACATGTGTGTCAAATTCTTCAATACGGCCACAAAGAGCATCAAAACCAAAGATATCATTTTCTTCTAGACTCCCACATGTTCGATCATGGCCTGTGATAGTATTGGTAGAGTAATAATATGGGATTGTGTTTGATGCATTGTTTTGATTGTGAGGTGGGAAGGGTTGATTGTAGACTTTAAGTTTCACATTAGATGAGGATGCATTCTGACCTTCAACTTCAATTTTTCCATCCTCAATGAGATCTTGCAAAAAGTGTCTAAGATTCATGCATTTCTTGGTATCATGTCCTTTGATGTGATGATAATCATAATATTCACTGTCTCTATACCAAATAGGCTTGGGTTGATTCTCATCAAAAGGCCAAGTATTTGGATAGATTATCATCCCTTGATCCACCAGTTGTTTGAAGATCATGTCTAGAGGTTTTGCCAATGCTGTGAATTGTCATCATTTTTTATTTTCATTGTTATTTTTGTTATTGTAGTTGTTGCAAGGAAACAAGTATGATTAATTGCATGGTTGTTGTTCTGATTGTTGTTTTTATATTGATTCTGATTGTTTTGATTGTTTTGATTCTGATTATTCTGATTCTGATTTTGATTATTGTTGTAATTCTGATTGGTGTTGCGATTTTTTTGATTATTATTGTTGGATTATTGAATAGTTTGAACATGCTTGGCATTAGTCACTCCATCATTGACAATGCCTTTGTTTTTACTCCAGAATTTTGGTTTATCATTGTTGGAAGGAGTATAATGTTTGATGCTACCTCTTTGTAAAAGGCCATCTTCAATATCTTTTCCCTTCTTGACAATGGATTCAAAGGTGTCAGGTGAAGCCATTTTCATTTGGAAAGACATCTTGGAGATAAAATTATTTGTGAAAATGTCAATTAAGTGACTACCATGTATCTTCTATGGCATGCGATTTACAATATGTTTCCATCATTGTAAGAAAATAGAAAAGGTTTCTCCATTCTTTTGTTTAGTATCTCACAAATCACTGAGTGTTGCTTGATGCTCAATGTTATACAAATATTGTCCAAAAAATTTCTCTACGAGATCAGAGAAGGTAGATATTGATCCATAAGGAAGGGCCATGAACCATTCCAAGGTTGTGCCTCTAAGACTCCTAGTGAAGATTCTTTTTAGGTAATTATCATTATGTGCAACTTCTTGACATGCAATGTAAAACTCTTTGATATGTTGTAGAGGACATGTTTCACCTTTGTATTTCTCAAATTTAGGCATCTCAAAGTTTGGTGGGAATGGTTGCATTGTGATAGACTTGTCAAATGGATAGGGACAAATCTCTTCAAAAGAAAACTCATTTTTCCCCCATTTTGTAAACCATGCACAATGCTTTTGAGTTCATTAAATTGTTGAGCAAAATCTAGAGTATTTTGTGGGATAAATTGTGGCACATAAGCTCCACCTTCTCTGAATTCTGTAGCTGAAAACCCTGTGGAGGTCATACCTATAGTAGGAGGAGGTATATATTGACAAGCTCTAGATGTGTTGGTTGCAGATGTCTTCATACCTGTTGTTTGAAACAGAGATGATGTAGGAAAAGGCATGGAAATATGCCCTATGTTGTTGACATTAGCACTTGCTCCTTGAGTTGTCATCACGTGAGTGCTATTGTGTGCAGTATTGTTTGGAAAAGCACTTAGGATTTGTTGAATTTGTTCTTGTGTCAATTGGGGTGTTGATGTAGTTTTTGATACAGGTGCTAATGTAGGTATTGACATGGAAGGTTTGCTAACAAGTCCTTTACCGGTATCATGTGATGATGTAGCATTTGAGGTAGAAGCCATGGCTGCAGTAGCGGCAACGATGACTTTGGTGATGTTTCAGGTAAGGAGTGTTTCATCAAAGTCAATGGGCACTGCGACACCATTTCGAATAAGATTCAAGAATATTTCACCGTTGTTTTGCATAATGGATTTCTCAACCATTTATAAGTTATAGGGATCGCTAAGGAAGTTGATCACTTGGGTAGGTCTTTCTTCTTGTTCCACTAACTCAGTTTCTTCAAGAACTTCCTTAGCTTGTACTTCAGTGCCTTGAAAGTATTGACTGGAAAAAGGATTCTCCTCATAGGTAGCGGTATTGAGTGTTGCACGCCTCATGTTTCTAGCTTGGGATCGAGTGACTACCATACAATGGTGGTCCTAGAAGAATGGAAGAGAAGAAGGTGTAAGATTGAAATGAAATGGAGCAAAGATCTTGATTCTGGATTTGGATTTGGATTTGATTAGATTGGACTAAATGATTGATGATTGATTAAGGATTAATTGATTAACTGATGATTAATTTTTATTTAAAGGTTTTTGGAACAAGAACTAATCATGGAAAGACTTTGTGATGATACAAACACAAATAGATTTTAAGTGATACATGTTCTACTTGAAGATGGACTTGTGATCTCAAGCTAAATGAGACATCACTAAGGGATTTAAATTACTTGAGACAGACTAATGGTCTACAAGCAATGTTGTATTTTTTTGAGGATGAAGGTATGTAATATTTTGATTAAGGTCTTTCAACCTAAAAGGATTGATTTGATTTGATGTGACTTGATCTAATGCTCCAAGAAAAGGAATGATGTTGGATGATGATGGAAGAATTGAGGAATTGATTTTAGAAACAAGAAGGTTGCCTAATCATATTTCTCAAGGGTGATAAAGACACGGTTGATAGGGTAGTTAGCCATAAAATTGCAGATCTTGTTGTTGTACATGATTTTGTCAATTTTCTCACAATACTCAATTTCTTGCTTGATTGACGTGGAAATATGTTGATATTATTTGGATTTGTGAGTAGTTTCTTTCTGTTCTTGATAGATCGAAGGTGTTGGAAGCTTAGCCTTCTTCTGTTTCTTGGAACTGGTCATGTCATGTGGTGAAAGATCTAGTTTTGACTAAAAAACTGAATAATTTAGGACAAATGGTTTTAGGGTCCCACAAAAGACCAAAATTTAGATGTCTCAGCATATTTTGGAGCTCAATATTTTCAAGCGGAGATGGCAGTCTCAGACATAGCTCGAAATATGTGAAAATGGTGATCTACACAGATGGTGATCTGCGTAGATGACAACTCCAGAGTGGAGATGGTAGACTATTGTCAAGGCAGTGTGTTGAGATTCTGGACAGATTTTGGACTTCAGTTTGATTTTGGATAAATTTGTTCGATGGCAAGAACCAATTTCAACATACTCAAACCAGAAAGATAACTAGCATGTGTCTTAAAAAAATCCAACAAGGGACAAAGAAACCTTGAGGGATACAAGCAAATGTGACTTTGGGAAACTTTGATACAATTGCAATATTTCATTTGTGTATGTTCAAGTGACTCTTTCAAGCCACTTATGTTTTTACTTGGTTTATCACAACAAAGATAGTACAAATAGTAGCTACCTTAGGAAATTGGCTTCGCATGAAATATTATAGGTCCATTGCTTGGTAGTCCTTCATCTCACACAATAGTGTCACCCTCGGAAGGGCACCCGTGTTTTTTCCTTTTGCCAGGTATTGTTGTCGTGCTACAAAGATCTCTTTCGCAACATAATACCCTGGGACACATATGATGGGAATCTTGGGGAGAGAATCTTCCCTCCCCTTGCACTATAATAAGTCACCGTTCAAAGGTGAATCAGGTAGGCTACTATTTTAAAGTTGCTAATAAGATTCATGGAATCCCCACAATCGGTTTGTACGGCGTGAGACAATTAAGTCTCTAGTTCAACCATGCCAATATGCTGAGGATATTCACTCAGTATGGACTACCATTGAACACGACCCACCCAAGCTTGAAGGGATAAAGTGGACCTTTAGGTCACACCTTATTTCCATACTGACCGAAGGGTTACCGGTTTGAGGTCTTCCTCTAAAGGGGAAGCACACCCTATAGACAGGCCTCTCTAGGAGCTTGATTAAGCTAAGCTTTCTCTTCACCCAAGTTCCACGAAGGCGAGGGGAGATGATACTGTTAAATTATAGCATCAAATTGATTAATATAAACATATATATATATATATATATATATATA
>MU223097.1:3330123-3343776 GCA_018584345.1 Thuja plicata | reverse complement strand
CATTGTGTGTTGTGTCTATTTCACTTGGATTACTGTATTGTGAAGTTTTATCTTCCCTTGTAGTAATTTTAGTCTCTGACCTTCACATGTTTGCTAAGAATCATGTGGTAGAAGTTGTGTTAGTTGATTTATGTGGATGTGTAGTGCAGTTTCAAGGCAGAAGAAAGTAGGCCCTATCTTGGTGTATCACCTTTCCCTTTTAAGTAATTTGGTTTTCTGCATCTCCTTCTCCCTTTTCCTTGTAAGAGATAGTTTTAGGTGCATCCTGATAGTAGAGGAAGCCGGCCTTATCCACAGATTCAACCTCGTAGTTCAAGTCCCACAGCTTGGAGGTTGATTCCATGTTTCACTAGGTTGCTGTTAGAGAAGCTTTCAGCAAGGGTGCAAACCTAAGTGACAACAAGGACCAAGGTAAGATTATTGAAAATCATGGCGAGAAAATATGATGAAGTCACTGAGGAAACTCATAAGGCACTAGAGAAGATATTGATGAATACTAATTTTGACAAGCCTCCACCTCCTAAGGCCACTTCGCCTACACAATTAGGAATGGGAGAAAGCTAAAAAGCAACTAAGACAAATGCTGAGAAAAGTGAAGTAGATCCACCACCATATTTCTATGTTTCTGGTGTGCCAGTGACTCTTGACACATCACAAGATGAAAAGGACCCATTTGTAGGAAATGTGGACACCTCTATAGAAGATGAATCAGAATAGAAAGAGGAAGTAGAGCAGAAAAAGGAAGAAGAATAGAAGATAGAACATAAAGAGGATGAACAGAAAGAGGTAAACACATCGTCTATCTCATTGTTGGCAAGCAGTAATGTAAATGTTGATAGCATGGATGAAGTTGAGTTGGTCGAATTGGCATTTAGTGCACTAAACAAAGCTAAGGAAATATCAGAATAGAAAGGTGAAAAAAAGGCTAAAGTAATTACAAGAGCAATTGATACTGTGAACAAATTGCTTCCAATCCTATTGTTTTCCAACACAAAGATGACATTGAAAATCCGAGAATAACACTTGATGAATTTGATGGGCATTATGGAAATTTGATAAAGATTGTAAAGGAGAAGGCAAAGAAGAAATATTTGGAGAAGAAGCTATTAGAATTTTTCAATTCAATCACATGGGACTTAGGCATTGTAAAAACTTGTTTGACAAATGCAAAGATCTGCATTGGATATGGGAGAAAACTGTTTAGTTATTGCATGAATCCTATCAGGCATGTTCAGAACGTGGAAGACATTATTGCCAAAGAGAGGGAAAATTTGAACAGTATGATGGACGGTTGTGAAACATCTTCACAATATATAATAGAGTTAGACAAGGAAGTCACACAAATTTTGGCAAAACTCAGTGTATTGGATAATGAGAAAGGAAGAGTATTGACAAGATTTAATTTGCTGAAAAGTTTAATCACTCCTAAGCTATCCATACTTGAGGTTCATCTATCAGACTTGGAGAAAATGAGAGATTCATTAACTAAATCTATGCCCACAAAATTGAAATAAGCTGAGACTGCATCATTTGAATTGAATGACATAATTCATATCAATCAAATATTGTTCAAATCATGGAGTACAAAAGTGAAGATCTTGGAAGATTCCTTTCAAGATATTCTGAAACTAGTGAGCAAGCACTAAATCCCATTATTTTGTATGCACCTTTGTCATTGTTTTCAAAGGGGGAGAAGAGAGGAAAAGAAAAGAAAATAAAGAGAGAAGAAAAAAATAATATAAGGAGAAGAGAAGAAAATGGGAGAAGATACAAGAAGAGGAAGGAGAGAACATAGAGGAGACGGTTTTTTTGTTGGAACACTTATTCATTTTTTTTAAGTGTTTCCATCAATGCCAAAGGAAAAGATTGTTGGAAAGTGATCAATTTTGTGTAATGTGATTAACTTTTTGGTTTTCATTTATGGAAACACACCTAGGTTTCAGATTGATTCCTATAAAGATAAGTTTTGTTGATTCAGAAATTGACTACGTATAGAAGTAGAGATACAGAAGTATTTTGGATATCTAAGATCGAGATTGATGAATTAGGGAAAGAGATATTAGAGGAATATAGTGTGGGGTATGTATGACCTCCACCTAAGATCGATTTGGTTTTGTTAATTTCTATGGGGAGATAGAGATAATTGAAGACAAACAGACTGCAGAAGAACAACAATATAGAGCAGTTGGACAATAGCGAAGATTGAGCGAGTATGACATGGACTCCAGGAAATCGAAGTTGGATTATGGCTTTTGATAACCTACACTTTGAGTATGTAAGACCGCCGACTATACATTTTCTATTTTCCTCACTAAATGTATTTGCACTGAGAGCCAACTTTGTAATATTTGTAATATTCATATTGGGAGCCAACTTTGTAAAGTTGTGAGATATATATGTAAGATATTTTTTGATAAAGATATATGTTGGTTGGTTGGATGAGTATGTTGAGAGAATAGAAGAGAAGAGAATGACAGAGATCATTGAAGAACTATAAAGTAACTATCTAAGCACTAGTGATGCTTGTTTTGTTCATGACCGAGAACACTTTGTAAACAGAATTACTTTGTAAGAGCTGTAAGCTTAGTTGGCCCCTAACAGGGTTTTGTGAACCTTTAATAGGGTTGTAATTCCTTTAGCAAGGAAATGTTCTATGTAATATTCAGCTCCTAACAGGGCTAGGTCTCTTAACAGGGACATTATACTTTAGTACATGCTTGTGGGTACCATCCCCATAGGGGTTTTCTCTTGGCCAGGGTTTCCTCGAAAACAAAATATGGTGTTATGAGTACTGTGTCATTTTCTTATATTTTTTTCTTTACTACAAGTTTATGGTTAATGTTTAAATGGTTGAAGACTTTAATTAAGTGCTATAATACTGATTCACCCCCCCTCTCAGTATTATCCAATCCTAATAGAAATTACCAGCAAAAGGCTTCCTCGTTAACATTCACATTTATCTTCAACCGAGTTACCAAGCAGGTTGTACCACAACCCCTGAGAACCTTGGGAATAACTTTGTTATTATTTCAAGAGAGGAAATCAAATCTTGAGATCCTATAAATTGGCTTGTGTAAAAACAATGCTCAACATTTACAAAGTAGTAATGACAGGTATGCACTTCCTTCTAAAGGTGTTCAGATCCCATAAGTTCACAATCTCTATTCTCTATTTTTCCTCCTCTTCTAATTCACTACTCTACTCTACTTCTCTTCGATTGCCTTTTCTAATCCATTCCTTAATTCTTTTTATCTCTAAATCTCCCTCTCTCATCCTTCATTCATGGCCTTTAATCTTAGGATTAAAAAAAATCTTAATCTGGATCTTCCCATAAATCATTTTTCTATTTTACCTCTTGTCAACTGCTTCGTGATTTCCCTTAGGTCTGATAGTGGTCATCATCAGATAGTTGACCTCTATATTTCAATAAATATTCCTTATCTCAGATAGTAATCCTGATACTATTTGACATCAATGAAAAAAAATATCATTAACTTATAATCATGCCAATTGCCAATGATTTTCGATGATCTTCTCAATGATGTTCAACCATCTTCTCCTTTGGCATTGATGGCAAAACATTTGTCAATATGTCCTCTATATTTTGTATCTTCTGATAAACTTTGTATCTGTCGATATACTACTCTCTATTGCTTCCCCTTTCTCACTACTTCCCTTTTCTATTTTTTTTGATTTTTTAATACTACTTCCCCTTTTTTGGCACTTAATACCAAATTTATTTAGGTATATCTTTATAATTTATCCATTATGAATTTGTACATGTCTCCTATATTCTTCAAAATTGAGTCCCAGGTGTCTTGTAGTGCATTAAATCCTATCATGTGTCTGTTTAAGTCTGATGTAAGTGGTGCAGGAGCACCCTAAATGAACCAAGTGTTCTTATGGCACTTAGGGTTTCTATCAAGGTCCTAAGTGGCCTCTAGTCATGTTAGAACCATGGGTTAATCTTTGGACTCTTTTGTAAGACCATAGTTCCAAGATTGGCATCCTATGAGCCCTTGGTCAACTATTGGTCAATGATTGTCAGAAACCCTATTTATAGTTTGTTTTTATGTTTTCCATGTTTGGATCTACTAGGGATCACAAAAATAAGGTTGGGACCAATTTTGGTCACCAAATTTGCAAAATTGCAAAATATGCACAAATTGCTCAAAAGTTGTCAAGCAACTTTTGAGCAAACATGACAACTTTTGTCAAAGTTTGTAAAACAACTCCCAAAAAGCTATTTGGTTCAAATTTGTCATGTAACCATTGGGAGTGCCTACAAAGCCCTCATAGGTGGGTGGTAGGCTTAACTTGATGTAATTTTTGGCAAAATCAATAAAGAAACTACCATTTTCCTGCATTCTTGATCAATAGCCTGGTTGTATAGTTGAGTACGGATCCATCTGAGGGAAAGACTGATTGAATAAGGTAACCCCATGTGTTAGCCTCCTTCTCCATTTGGTTTCATGGTCTAATACCCTTCCTATCAAATTTATCTAATTTTCATTCTTCTTGCCCTGGATTTTAGGCCCTAAATCAGTTGTCAGATAGATGATTAAACACTAAACTTTATAAAAAAAATTTAATCCAAATGAAAACACAATAAATTCCAACACAATAACACAATTCTTTGTTGTCAAGGAAACCTTGTTAAAGGTAAAACCCCGGTGGGAATTAGCACCCACAAATAATGTACTCAGAGTATAGTATCCCTATGAAAAGATTTAGCCCTGATAGGAGCTTATTGATGCATTAAAGTACATAGTCCTTGTTAGAGGACAAACCTCATTAGGATTCAAGAGTAACAGTGGGCTTACTAACTAGGCACACTGCCTAAAGAAAGTTAATTCCACCCCTAGGACTTACGGTATGAAATACAAGTATATATAGGAAATATACAATCCAATGAACTGCCTGAATGAAACTGTCTTTTCTTGGTCAGTTCCAATGAAGTACCATAATCACATCCTCTTCTCTACATCCAACAAACAAACAAGCTTTCAACTTCCACACTTTAATGTCTCTATCTCAATCACATACATACATACATACATACATCATGTTTTCAAAAAGGAAAGATCTCTCATATATGCCCTATTACAATAATTAATTAGGTTGACCAATTAGGTTTTCCCAATATACAAATAATTATTTAACCCCTTGCTAAGATACACACGATACCTATAACATGTAAACATCAATTACAATTCATCAAATATAATCCAAGATCCATAAGTCACGCTTGCTATCCATAATACACGCTACATCTCAGAAGTCGGCCCCAAATAGGTCTCCTCCAGAACACACACCATAGATGACGTCACCAAGCATCCTACAACTCATGAAACATAAAAAATATTCCTTAACCTGTATTCTACCACCCCTTAAGATTGCATAACCTGAATCCACTTTACTCATAAGTTATACTCAAAATATAGAGACTAACTCTATCAAAGACCACTATCACCATTTAGCACCCAGTCTACACTAAAACATTTGTAACTCATCTAGTATATAATATTAAGACGTGAAAAATTATGAATAAGATTAAAAAAAATAACTATACACATCACCATCTTCGCTCATTCTGAATCAACCATAGAATACTTGTACACCTCTTTCAGTCATCAAGAAGTAGTAATAACCAGTCTGTTTTGCCTCCATAGAAACATTTGTTGACATCAATGACAAAACATAAATGCCAAGAACATCATCAGAAACCCAATTCCAACATGTACAATTGTCTCTGTTGTTGTAATATTAGCTTGAATAATATCAATATGCAGAGTGATTATACCTTGTAATTCACAAATTCTCATGTGTAAGCCCGCTCGCTTGGCGATTAATTATTTCTCTTTTGAGATAATATCCCTCAGCTTAACTGAATGTTCCATGAAATTTGTCATAGGTTGGAGATTGCTGATATGTTGGGCTATTTCATTCTGAATACCTTTAATATTATGATCAATATCACTCATAAATGCAACAAAATTACACATTGTTGTGTACATTGATGTTGCTTTCTTCAAAATTTCCTTTATTTTTGCAATTACCTCTGATAGTTCTACCTTCAAAAATGCGATCTTTGTTATCAATTGATGTACATTATTATTCTCTAACTTCTGTGTTGCATTACCAGTAAGTCTATCCTCCAAATCTTGTCCTGGTCAACAATAATTTTAGTGGTAATTATTCACAGTTTGGTGAATTTCACACGTCAGTGATTAGGGTTTTGGAAAATATATTTTGTATATTAAGTTGGCCCAATCACCCAAACTTTATAAATATTGGGTCAAACGTCGAGGCCCATCGCCCATCTGTTTAATACTTTTTCTACATTTATTCTACAATATCACTAATTGAATATAGTTTTTGGACGAGGTAAATTTTAAAAATTTGCCTACAATTTTAAAGCGACCCCAAATCGACGACCTATATTCGCAAATGGTTTTATACAAATATATTTATAGGTGAAACCAAATTTTCCTAGCATTTTGTGGATGCGTGTCTCAAACTGACGCATTTTCATCACATTTATTAATCGTAGAAAGTTATTGGAGGACCCATAATCACCTCAGAAATAACATAAAACATGTTATAATTACATGGGCTTTGCCAAATATTTGTATACCTAATACCTCCCATCAAATTAGCCATAAAGGATTGGTATAAATACATTCATAGATCAAGGTTATTGTACACAATTTGGTTTAGTTGGTTTTGATATCTCTATTTGATAGATAGTGAAGTTTCAGACTGTTGAGTGCATTGGCAACTGCAATTGAGGAAAAGGTAAGTGTAATCTTATTCTTGATTTCACCTCTATCTGTCTGTGACTCTACAATTTTGAGTTCATTCTTATTTAGTTTAGACCAATTAGTACTTAGTGGTCAGTGATGTGGTCACCAGGGAGACCTCAGACATATATTTTATAGCCAATGAATCATATTATATATATTATAGTTTATTGTCACTTCTTCAACAAGTTCACATTTTTTTTGGCAACCTTTATTTCGTTGGAGATGTCAAACAAGAATAAGGGTAAGGCTCTTGCATGTGGGGAAAGCCAAGAGAGGACACTTAGGACAAAAAAATGCAGAACCTTATCATTTTACTTTGGTGTTGGAAATGTTTCTGGCCAAAATTGGGAAGCTACTTCATCACAGTTAGATTTACAAGATTCACAACCTAAACCTACACGACATATTGAAGAAGTTGGCAACCCTGATATCTCAGATCATGATGAACTTGAAGAAGATTTTAAGGTAAATACCCAGAGTATCCATAATAATATAATCAACTTGGATGAGATTGTGAATGCTAGAGATGATGATGGTGCAGGGAAGAAGAAAACAAAATACAATTCAAAAAAGGACAGAGAATAAAAAAAATCAGATGTGGGATCTGTTGAGGAATTTTAAAATAGAATGGGTGTTAAAGTATCCATTCATTGAACTGGTAGACAATCCAATTGAAAGTGAGCCTCCAGTAGAATATAGATGTAAGATTTGCACCAAGATAAATAAGAAGGAAAAGAGATTGCAGCTAAAAATTGACACGATAGAGAAACATATGGGTAAATTTTATGAAAAGAAAACCATAGACGGAGTTGAAAAATCAGTGATAAGATGGAAAACAGAGGAGGAATCTCAGAATGTTAGGAATGCATAATTATTTTAATTTCAAAATAATATACAGACGAACCCCGCTGAAGTTAAAGGCTCTATTAAAGATTCTTTAGAAAAGCAATGGAAGTAGAACAAATGGGAAATTTTTTTCAGTTAAGTGTTGTCTTTTATATTTTGAGAAGATAGCATCCTATGTTAGACTACCCATCATTGAGTGCTTTATTACACTTTCTAAAAGTTTGTAACTATCCTAACAGTCACGGGCTAGTAAAAAATGGATGGGAATGGGCAAGTTGTCTTGCCGAGATTGATAAAGAGGATATAAATGCAAAAATTGAAGAGTCAAAATTAATTACATTATCTTTAGATGAAGTTACAACAGTAGATAATACTTCCTGGGTATGCATGCATTTTTATACTGTACATAATTTTTTTAACTAACCTCATCTACTAATGGTTGCTAAAATGAAGGATAATGTGACAGTGGAAAATTTATTTAAACTAGTAAAGAGTTTGCTAATTGATTATGGAGGTATAGATGATATGATGATTGCCAAAAAGTTGGTGTGTGTTGGAGCGGATGGAGCTTCAGTAATGCAAGGTGACAGAGGTGGTCTTTGCACAAAGATACAAACTTCTTGTGCACCCTACGTTACTGCCATTCACTACATGATCCATAGAATGAATCTAGCTTTTGGATTTGTCAGCAAGCATGCTCCAGTACAAAAAATTGAATTTTTAATCAAAGAGACCTACCAATACTTCTGTCGAAGTCCAAAAATTCAGGGAATTTCAACACTTTTCCAAAGGACTAACCAACCAAAACAAGATTCTTAAGGATAATGATACCAGATGGATCTCTTTGGATGGACCAACACACTGAGTTTTTTAAGAATATGAATCATCGATTTGTCTAATGAACTCAAGCCATGAAGAAGCAGGGCAAACAAAATTTCGTGAGCTACAACGAAGGTTAAGTAATGTAGAGAAACTCTTAACATTAGAAAGTCTTCTCCCCATGCTGAAGGAAATGAGAATATATTGAACAAGGCCCAATAAAGAGCTATGTATATTGCAGAATATGTTGCACTGTGTAAATTGACATGCATGACACTTGATAATCTCTATCGATCACGGGATGATGTAAAATTTGCCAGCTTGCTCAAAATCACAGATTTGGACAATCCTGATAACTTTTTAAAGATTGGTGTAAATGGGGAGTTATGTGAAAAAGTACAAAAAGTTGAGATACCAATGTACTACTTTACTAGGGTTGAGTCCGAGGAACCAGGAAAGAATACCAGGAAGCAAAAATCAAGTGTTAAAAGGGAAGAATTTACCAAGATCGTTGAGTCTATAACTACTTCTTTGAAACACATTACCTATGATCTTTTCTCATAGATTAGAGCAAGATTCCCTCTAGTCAAACTACTTGAATCCATGGCTATTGTGTTTCTTTGATATTAGAGTATCAACAATTCAAAAGATTTTCGAACTAAGCTACTAACTTTGATAGATCATTTTTGCAAAACCAAAAAGTTTAATGGAGTAACTCTAAATGGAATTTTAGATGAATCTTGTTTGAGAGAGAAATCAGGCCATTTTTCATAGACAATGAGGGAACAATATAATATTATGTAGAACCCCGACGAAGATGGATCAGTAACAAGGCTTTGGAAAACTCTAGCTTAGAGCGAAATATTGATTGAATCAATATATGAATTTTTCAAGCTTGTTAATTTATGTTTGACCATGATATTGGGGTCGGTGGAGGATGAGAGAGTTTTTAGTGCTTTGCGGAGGTGGTTTCTCCTCGACAACAAGGTGGATATGGACTACACATGGCTCGAAGAATTCTCAGAGATTTTACTCTCCAAATGATTCTTCTTGGATGGGGTTGGAGAGGAAAACCCTTAGTGTTCTTAAAATGAAGGGTTTCCATAGTTCGTTGTGTTTTTTTTTGCTATATGATCAACCAAGTTACCAAGCACTACAACTACCCTTGTGGCAAGAAAATTTTGTAACTTTATTACTTTCTATTCACACCATTTTGTAGGGGTTAGGGGCGTGACTATAGTCTATATAGTATATAAGTGGTGTAAAATTTCAAAATAATAAATGAAATTTTTTCTCTTCGACTTTGACCAATTAACATTAATTTTACCTTTCCAATTTACTCTTACTAAATGATAATAAACTGCATGTGTAATTTTGTGTAAATGTATAAATGCATAATTATTATAATTTTTGAACCTTTTTTGTAATTCTTTGCATCTATTAACAACTTAACATATATTTTTGATCCTTTTATGTAATTCTCAGCACCTATGAGCAAAGATCAAAGGTTCGAGGAGTATTTCAGGCCGAATCTGGGAAGGATAGCCATGTTTTCCTATCTTCATTCTTAAATGAGACATGTATCACTGTGTGAGATAATAGATAGTCAATATCGATGTGTGATATGAACCAAAAAAATGTTTAATGTATGTGTGTGATTTATTTAACATTAATAACTTAACTTTTCCATATATCATGTCACGTGGAATTGCAAAATTTTAAAGTATTCAGTTATTATTTACAGTAAAACTAAAGTCTAAAAATTAGTATTTCCATTTTTAACAGTTTTATTATTGTTTTGTAATTAATTCAGATCAATGTCATCAAATTAAAAATTAAATATAAAAAGTATGTGGTCTATATTGATAAAATATATTCCAAATTTTCCAATGTGCCATATCGATGTGTGATAATGTAATTTTGATTATAATACAAATATAAATAATTGAATTTAATTCAATGTTAAAGTCTGAGTTAAACATTACTCAAAATATAATTAATTGTTAAATATTTAATTAAATTTAAATTTAATAAATTTAATGACAGTGACTGCCAACTACCATTGGATGAGCACAGATCGACGATGTATGGTGAACTTAGGAGCAATAGTTTGGACCTTGTTTTGATTATGAGGGCAGGGCGTTAAAGGCTCATTGGATGATTGATAGATGAGGGGAAGGCCCCAAAAAGTCTTATTTGGTTTAATGACAACCATAGTTAAAATGAGATCTCTTGAAAAAGGAATTATGATATCCTTTTTCTACTTATATATAGACTAATGATCACAAGAAAAGTAGGATATGATTGATTAGATTAACCACTCAAGATGGACTTGTGTTCTCAAGTGATAGAATTGGATTGATATCTTTATTAAGGATAAGGATATAAAAAATTTTGATAAATCTTTCAACCTAGGGTTGATGATGAAAGGTATGAAAGAGGGAATTGGATGATTCTTGATGATGGTGAACGTAGAAAGATCAAGACAAAAGACGGATTTAGGTCCAGAGTGATGATGGTCGTGCTCCAAAGTAGAAAAGATGAGGTTGTGGAAGATTAAACGGATGAAGGATTGATGAAATGAGTAAGATATAATTATATGTTTCAAAGTTGACAAAGGCATAATTGACACCCAATTTGAACAAGTAATGTGAAAACTTGTTTTTGAAGATAATCTTATCGACTTTCTCTTGATCTTGATTTTCCTTTTGGATGGAATCTATGATGTGTTGATACTTCTTGGCATTTCAATTGGTGGTTTTATTTTCCCTGTAGGATAAAGGTTGTTGGATCTTAACCTTCTTGTGCTTGACAGAATCAGACATAGCCTATAAGAATGGTAATTTGGTTGACCAGATTTCCCGATGAGGATGAATGGTTTCAGGAATTAATAGGGGACTAGATTTGGGATATTTTGACAAAATATGAAGCTCACTATTTTCTAGTGGAGAAAAAAGTCTCAGAGTGCATACATTGGTCTATGAAGACGTAGTCTCTAGAGTGTAGACGTCAATTGAGGATCATAGGAAGAATATCAAGTTTGACTGAATTTGACTGGTCTTTGATTGATCAAGACTGATGCTTGATTGGTCTGGTCTGGCTTAGATCACTGTGTTCAATGGAAAGAAATAATTTCATCATTCATCAAAGGAATTGACTATGCTAAGTATACCTTGACTAAAATTGGGAAAAAACATGTAGCTTTGAAGGAACGCATTTGAAACAATCCTACAACGGACAAAGCAACCTTGCACGATACAAGCAATTGTGACTTTGGGAGATTTTGGCACTACTTCATTTGTGTATTTTCTAAATGACAATTTTAAGTCATCATGTTTTCTTTGGGTTCGCAACAACGAAGACACTTCAAGTAGTCCTACCCTAAGGAAATTGGCTGAGTCATCAAATTTTTTTATCATATCTTGATATCCCTTTGGCTCACACATCCTTGACACCCCCTAGGGGGCACCTGTGTTTTTTCCTTCGTGAGAGATAAATAAAATAAAATCAAAGGATAATACACAATGAGACCTCCTATGTTGTATTATCCACCTCCAAACGTTCAAGGGGATATTTATGGTGATTAATCTTTAGGATAGATTCTTCCCTCTCCTTGCACAAAGATCATGATTACTTTCGAAGATTAACCAAGTGGCTTCTACTCTAGGGTGTTTAGTAAGGGCTCCATTCGAAGATATCTTATGTTACTCCTACAAGGAAACATGGTCATGCAAGCGTGATTGAGACCTATAGTCTCACAAATACTAGGCATAAGATAAATCCACCCTCCAAGACTTTAATCTCAAGGAGGTATTTGATTATAGTGGGTCAGAATAACAAGCTTTGCTTGTTCCCACTTGGGTCGTTCCTGTGAGATTTTTCCCTCAACGGTAGGCCCTCTAAGGGTTGAAATAAAAAAGAAAGATGATAACAAATGAAGGTCTAGATTTCTCATTTTCCTAAAGGGGAAAGAGCATACTCTCCTACTTCATTTATTTTCCTAAGCATACCAAGCACATGTTCATTTACCCAAGATTTCTCTTTGAGTGATTAATTAGTTAGGTCTATGTTTCTGGTTGCCTCTAAAGAGAGAATAACATACTTCCCTACTACCCAACAAATCACTGCAAGTGAAACCCTTCCTATTTAGACTAGATGCCTAGGAAATCAATATAATAGACACAATGTTTGTTGATTCTCCAAGGGAACCTGCAAAACCACAATGTGAGTAGTCTTATTGTTTCAATCTCTTCTACAAATTTGCTACAAGACAAAATATTAGTAGTCTAAATTCTTCTCAAAGTCTTGGTCAAACATCCTGCAAAAAAGTTGTTAAAAAAAATTGAGAGTTGTAGAAAAGAACAAATTAGTGACATAAAATTCCAAACAAAAGATAGTAATGCTCAAACTGCGGAGATGACTTTGTAACTATGGAGATGTTGGTCAAACTTCACAAACAACAGTCAACAGGAAGAGACGGCAGTTCAGAAGAAAAAAAAGCTAACAAAACCAAATTTAATGTAGTTATAGATGTAACTTACCCAAAATTGGAGATGATGGTCTATTGGCAGATACATTGATCCACACAGATGACCCTGAAATGATGGAGATGCCAATCTAGAAAAGAGACAAAGTCAACAGTCAACTATGGTTGGAAAAACTCAAAATTTTGTAGCATTTAGTTTCATAAAACCAGTATCTGACAAGAATCTGAAAGTAAATGTTAAGATTGATGAAGATCAATCTACCCAAGAACACATGCATGCATAGCTATTACAAACAGAATGAAACAGACAGAAGAGAGAAGGATCTAGAAAGCTATGGTGGCCGATAGGCCAGAGACTGCAAACCCATTGTGAAAGAAATTATCTTCTATTAACAATGATTAAAATAATACAATCTCCTTATGAAAAGAAAGCCGGTCAATCCTTATAAAGGATACCGAAACCCTAAAAGGGAAACTAACTCAGAAAAGGAAACTTTCCTAAGTCAACTTAAGCACTAAAGAGTAATTACTAAATTACTCTAACACCCCCCCTTAAGTGTAACTTAGGGAGAAGCAAAACTGCTAAACTACTGCAGAAAGCAGGAAAGAAGGGTCCCGGCAACTAGGCCTGATCAGGTACCCAAAACATAAAGGGAAAAGAATAGAGCAAGAAGCATCTCTGAAGCATGTCTGAAA
>MU223097.1:3311549-3326072 GCA_018584345.1 Thuja plicata | reverse complement strand
TCAATTTCCTAGCAATAATATATAAATGAAATATAATTGATGGGATGTTAATGATTTTCAATTTCCTAGCAATAATATATAAATAAAATATAAATGAAATATAATTGATAGGTTTCATTATATTCTAGAGGGCAGGAGACATGTTCTCTATAATCAGTGATGTCAATTTTGTTTGTGCAGTTACGCTGCCAGAACCCTCAAAGCTGAGACTTGGAGAAGTAAATGAAGAGGCACCTTTAAATGAATTTCAGAGTGAGTTGGTTCAGCTGGAAACTCAATTGAATGGAGGCTACGCTTTGGATAGCTACTTGGAGGAGCCACCGAACAAGATGTGTGTAAGAGAAGCTCACCAATACATTGAGCGCACTGTAAATCATTTATTTGAAGCGTGCGAAAAGAAAAGAATAGACAGCGAAGACAAATCCAACATTGTGAAGCTTCCATGTGAATCATAGCCTTCCAGATCCGGTTGTTCTTAAAAAAATTGATATCCTGCCTTGCATGTGGTAGATAAAATGTATAAAAAATTTATATCTTGATCTCCAGCCATGTGTAGCGACAGAATACCCTGAATTGGAAGTCATAATTTTCCCTAAATCGTATATTTTACTTGCAGAAAACTCCATGAATTCAAATTAAATTATAGCGCTAATAAATAAATAGAGGCTTCTATAGCTACCTCAGAAGCTAATTCCCATTCAAATTAATCGATTCTTCGTTGCAAAATAATGAGGTAGTGTTTGCAGCTGAAGACCAGAGTTTAAAGCAATTTTTTGTGTGGCTTCTATCTTCTTTCTCTTCAGTCTGTCGGTTTTAGCAGTTGCCGAGGAGTGATTAAATATGAAATTGTCAACTAATAGCATAATTTAACTCTCATTTTTTCCTGTAACATTCTAGCTCTGGTAGGACCCAAATTATTTATATATGTAGAACCAAATATAGAAATAGGAATTTCTCAATTCCAATTCTAATTTTGAAATTGGCAACAAAACACAGAAGATGGATTGTCTCAGTCATCTTCTGGGTTAGCCAAAGGGTCCAAGCTATCTTCCGAATACACAAAACCATAATTTCAAAACCTTATTTTGAGATAATCAGGTTTTGAGTCAAATTCTAATTCCTCAACCAAACAGGGCCTTAGGGTTTTTAGGTTTTAGGGGTTTCGAGGTTTTTAGGATTTTAGGATTAAGGTTTAAAGGTTTTGGGTTTGTTAGGGTTTAGGCCAAGGTTTAAGATTGGGTTAGGTTAAGATTTTAGGGTTTTAAGGTAGGGTTAGGGTAGGTTTTAGGGCCTTAATGGGTTAGGGTTTCTGGTTTAGGGTTTAGGGTTTTAGTAGATTTTAGTGGTTTAAGGACTTTAGGGTTTAGGTTTAGATTATTGTCGAGTAAGTTTAGGGTTTATGATGGGGTTAGGTAATGGTTATTAGATTAGGGTTTATGGTTAGGGTTGATGTTAGGTTTAGGTTAGGGTTTAGGGTTGGGTTAGGTTAATGTTAGGGTTTTAGGGGTTAGTTTTAGGTTTTAGGGTTTAGGTTTGTTTTTTTAAAGTAAAAATGGATATACCACTGAATATATATTAAAATAAAATCTAGTTCAAGAGCTCAGATGGGAAAGAACTAGTAAGAAAACTCAAAATCATTGCTCAATACAAAATAATATCCAATTTCAACCTCTAGCCTATCATCTATTGCTGTACATTTTCATTGTAAGTCAAAATGATGTTTTCTATACACCACAAATGCACAAATATAAAAAGCTAACCAAAAATTTTCTATAGAAATTAATTCCCGATATAGTCACGCTGAGTGTAAAACATCATGTTTATCAACACAGATTTTAGAAGCTTTCCCAAGCCAAAATTTTAGACACTTAGAATACGATTCACATTACTCCTCTATTGCTTCAGATTCATGCAACACTGGATCTGTCTGTGATTTTGGAGACCAACCCAAAGGTTCAACAAACCAACCAGGGACAGTCTGCACTTGAGTGTTCAATTCCCATCCTGACCCCTGAATATCTTATTCCCAAGTAGCTTGTGCCGGCTCATCCTTGGAATGACCCCAACTCTCTTCATTCTTCTCTTGCCTATGAATCATGGGATTAACAGGAGACTAGCCCGTACCAGTCACCCTTTGTCTGATTGCAGGGGATTCCACCATCACGGCTATTGCAGAGGCAGTTTGAGAATGGAAATGGACGGTGTGGATAACCTGAATTGGAGGAGGTGGGTTATTTGGCATTTCCAACAATATAAGCAACGTGTCGACCACCATTTTAACTTTTTCTTCCAGTGCATGCCCCAGAACAAAACTCGTTGACTCCAGAACCCCTTTGAAGTGCCAAAAATTTAGCCTTTCCAGTGATCTTTTAATGTTGTTGTAAATGACCATGTACGCATGGTTTGATAGCAATAGTTGTCGAGGGAAGATCCCTCCCACCAGTGCATTTCCAACCCAGAAGATTATATCTCTACATTTCTCTCTTCAATTTATTTTCATCCCAAAATTTGCGCTTGACCACCCTAAAAGCCAGAATTTCCAATAGTTGAACCGATTCTAGCAAGTCCATAACATTGGAGAGGAATATTGAAACAACCTGCTAAGGGTATAGAAACTGCTGGGATCTCGGCTCTAGATTTTCATACCCAATGACCCTCTTTATGCCTGACCGAGTAATAGTAGAGTTACACACGAACATATCAGCTAGCATAGAGTCATCAATATTGTGGGGGAGGACATCTTCATCTTCATCTCGTATGATGCAAATTTTGTAATTCTTCGGTAGTATTTCCGTATGATAGCTTGCACACTGTTCACATTGAGCACATACCAGAGCCTGAGAAGTCATTACCAATCCTTTCCTTGCACATATGAGCGAGTTAGTTTAAATAGAAGCTGCCAATTATTAGCTGTTTCTTGCATATATTAAGTCTCATCCAATCTATGCTTCTTAAATGACTATGCCTTTGTTTGGAGAATTCGCTTGCAGGTAGGACAATTGCTTGTGCAGAATCAATTATTCTTTTTGCACATACCCTGATTAAGATTAGATTCTTTCCATTGCCTATGTTAGTTTAAGATTGGCGGCCTCTGGTGTGTGATGCCACTAGTATCTTGTACCTTTCAATCTTAGCTAGATACTTTCTGCTTTCAAATAATGACCGGAAATTTATGACCAAATCTTTCCCCAATATGCAATCTGCAGTGAAATCTCATAGCCCACATGGATTTATGCCATTTACCAATGTAAGTAAGTTTTGGGTAATGTCACATTGGGTACCTGCATTTTTTATATCACATGGGATTATGTCAATCACCAATGGAAATAATCTATGAAGCATATGTCAGCGTGAGTACCTGCATTAATTGGCCCATCATCACACTGAGGTACAATTATGCAATGTGCTCTTCAAGCTCAAGTAGGAGTTACACCTTATGACATATGATGTCAATATGGTGCTACATGAGCACATTATCTTTATGCAAAGATAGTGATGTAGCAATGGATTTCTCATGCCTTATATATCTGGATTAGGGACTTTTACTTTCATTTTGTCTAACTCCACCAACCTATGTAAATCATGTAGCTCTGGTGGAATCTCATTTGGCATTTTGTACATTATATCAGTACCATCGCAACCCAAGTTGGACAAATAATCTGCAACCCAGTTACCTTCCCGAAGTGTGTGGGATAAGAGTATGTAAGGAAAACTATCAAGGATACGCCAGATTTGCTTTAATATATATTCTAGTTGCCAATTATGGGATTTTCTTTTGACACAAGCATTTATAATTACCATTGAATCACCTTCTACATGGATGCCTGTGAACCCACATTGTTTGGCCAAAATTAATCTTGCAAGCATTGCATGTGCTTCTACGATGTTATTTGACCTTGAGGCTAATGGAGAGGTGATACATGCCAATAAACTTCCATGCGAGTCCCTGATACATGCACCCAAGCATTATATCCCAGGATTCCCATGTGAGGCTCCATCAAAATTTATTTTCATTATCTGCTGATCTGGAGGGAGCCACCTAACAGTTGATAGATCTACTTGCCCTGATAGCTTTTTTGGATCTCCCCCACCCATTGGTATGTTGAGTTTCCCCAGTTTCTCAATAGTACGTCATCCCAGTTTTAGGGTTAGGTTATTTATTAGGACTTACGTTAGGGTTTGAGTTTATGTTAGGTTAAGTTTAGAGTAGGATTAGGCTAGGTTCTGGTTTTAGAGATAGGGGATAGGTTTAGGGTTTAGGGTTTAGGTTAGCGTTTAGGGTTGGCTTAGGAGGTTTCTATTTTTAGGTCAAGGTTAGGTTAGGGTTATTGGGTTTTATGTATAGGGTAAGGTTTAGGATAGGGTTAGGTTAGGTTAGCATTTTAGGATTAGGTTAGAGTAATGGTTAGATTTAGGTTATGTTATTAGGATTTAGGGTTATGGTTGAGTTTATGCTAGGTTAATGTGAGGGTTTAGGGTAGGATTAGGTAACATTTGGGTTTTAGGGATTATGTTAGTCTAGGGTTTAGTGTTTGGGTTTTAGGGGATATGTTTAGGGTTTAGGGTTTTAGGATTAGGGTTTAGGGGGTTTAGGTTAGATTACATTTGGGTTTAAGGGATTAGGTTAGGCTAGATTACATTTGGGTTTTAAGGATTAGGTTAGGCTAGGGTTTAGGGTAGGGTTAGGTTAGATTAAGGTTGAGTTTATTTATTGTTTAGGTTAGGGTTTGGTTTGTTGGTTTTAGGGGATAGGTTTAGGGTTTAGGGTTTTAGGGTTAGGGTTTAAGGGGTTTAGGGTTGGGTTAGGTTTAGGTTTGTGTTTGGGTTTTTAGGGGTTAAGGTTAAGTTAGGGTTTTCTTGGGTTAGGTTTGGGTTACCATTTTAGGGGTTAGGTTAAGGCTTTAGGATTCAGGGTTAGGTTATTAGGACTTAGGTTTTGGGTTGAGTTTATTTTAGGTTAGGTTTAGAGTAGGGTTAGGTTAGGCTTGGGTTTTAGGGCTTAGGTTAGGTTAGGGTTTAAGGTAGGGTTAGATTAGATTAAGGATGAGTTTAGGGGATATGTTTAGGGTTAAGGGTTTATGTTAGGGTTTAGGGTTGAGTTAGGGGTTAAGGTTGTTAATGTCGGGTTAGGTTAGATTTAGGGTAGGGTTAGGTTAGGTTTGGGTTTTAGGGCTTAGGTTAGGTTAGGGTTTAAGGAAGGGTTAGGATAAGGTTAAGGTAGGGTTAGGGTTGAGTTTAGGGGTTAAGGTTAGGTTTTAGGGCTTAGGTTAGGTTAGGTTAGGTTTTAGGGCTTAGGTTAGGTTGGGTTAAGGTTAGGTTGGGTTAAGGTTAGGTTAAGGGTTTTAGGGCTTAGGTTATTAGGGTTGAGTTAGGGGTTAAGGTTAAGGTAGGGTTAGGTTAGATTTAGGGTAGGCTTATTAGGTTTTATGTGTAGGGTAGGGTTTATGATATGTTTAGGTTAGGCAAGGGTTTTAGGATTAGGTTAGAGTAAGGGTAAGGGTTAGGGTTAGGGTGTAAGGTTTAGGGTTTAGGGTAGGGTTAGGTTAGATTAAGGTTGAGTTTATTTATTGTTTAGGTTAGGGTTTGGTGTTTGGGTTTTAGGGTATAAGTTTAGGGTTTAGGGTTTTAGGGTTAGGGTTGAGGGGGTTTAGGGTTGGGTTAGGTTTAGGTGTTTAGGCGTTAATATTAAGTTAGGGTTTAGGGTTGGGTTAGGTTAGGTTTAGGTTAGGGTTTTAGGGGTTAGGTTAAGGTTTTAGGGTTAGGTTATTAAGACTTAGGGTTAGGGTTGAGTTTATGTTAGGTTAGGTTTAGAGCAGGTTAGGTTAGGTTAGGTTAGGTTAGGTTTAGAATAGGTTAGGTTAGGTTTAGGTTTTAGGGGCTAGGTTAGGTTAGGTTAGGGTTTAAGTTAGGGTTAGGTTAGATTAAGGATGAGTTTAGGAGATGGGTTTAGGGTAGGGTTAGGTTAGACTTAAGACAAGGTTACTAGGTTTTATGGGTAGGGTGGTTAGGTTAGATTAAGGTTGAGTTTATGTTTAGGTTAGGGTTTAGTGATTGGGTTTTAGGGAGATTTGTTTAGGCTTTAGGGTTTTAAGGTTAGGGTTTAGGCGGTTAGGGTTGGGTTTAGATTTGGGTTTGGGTTTTTAGGGGTTAAGGTTAAGTTAGGGTTTAGGGTTGGGTTAGATTTAGGTTTAGGTTAGGGTTTTAGGGGTTAGGTTAATGTTTTAGGGTTTAGCATTAGGTTATTAAGACTTAGGGTTTGGGTTGAGTTTATGTTAGGTTAGGTTTAGAGTAGGGTTAGGTTAGGTTAGGGTTAGGTTAGATTAAGGATTAATTTAGGGGATGAGTTTAGGATTTAGGGTTGGGTTAGGAGGTTTGTGTTTAAGTTTTAGGGGTTAAGGTTAGGGTATGGTTAGGTTAGGTTAGGTTAGGTTAGGTTAGGTTAAGGGTAGGGTTTTATGGGTAGGGTAAGGTTTAGGTTAGATTAGGCTTTTAGGATTAAGTTAGTTAGAGTAAGGATTAGATTTAGGTTATTTTATTAGGATTTAGGGGTTAGGGTTGAGTTTATGTTTTAGGGTTAGGCTTTAGGGGGTTTAGGGTTGGGTTGGGTTAGGTTTAGGTTTGTATTTGGGTTTTGAGGGGTTAAGGTTAAGGTTAGGTTTAGGGTAGGGTTAAGTTAGGTTTGGGTTTTATGGGTAGGGTAAGGTTTAGGAGGGCTAGGTAAGGTTATTAGATTAAGGTTTAGGGTTAAGGTTGAGTTTATGTTTGGGTTAGGATTTTAGTGGATTCTAGGGTTAGGGTTAGGGTTTATTAACGTATATTAGGGTTGGGCAAGGTTTCGGGTTTAGGATGGGGTTAGGAAAGGATTTGTTTACAATTAGTGTTAAGTTTAGGGTTTAGGGTTACTCTTTAGGGGGTTTAGGGTTGGGTTGGGTTAGGTTTAGGTTTTGTATTTAGGTTTTGAGGGGTTAAGGTTAAGGTTAAGTTTAGGTTTAGGGTAGGGTTAGGTTAGGTTAGGTTTGGGTTTAATGGGTAGGGTAAGGTTTAGGATAGGGTTAGGTAAGATTAGATTAAGGTTTAGGGTTAAGGTTGAGTTTATGTTTAGTTTAAGGTTTTGGTGGATTCGAGGGTTTGAGTTTATTAAGGTATATTAGTGTTGGGTTAGGTTTAGGGTTTAGGATGGGGTTAGGGATGGATTTATTTATAATTAGTGTTAAGTTTAGGGTTTAGGGTTAGGGATTAAATTTTAGAGGTTTAGGGTTTAGGGTAAGGGGTTAAATTTTAGGGGTTTTGGGTATAGTGTTTAAGTAACTTATAATTACTCATAAAATCAAGTTGGGAAAAATGCTTATTTCTACACAAAACAATATACATCACATGTAACAAACAAAATTTATTTTATATTATTTACATTTAATGAACCCACTTTATGAATGTATTTATTTTATATTAGATATATATCGAGTTGGATAAAATGCTTCTCTACTCTAAACAACATGACATGAATCTACTTTATTTTGTATTAGATATTGGTTTGTGATTTCATAAATTGTCACGAGTCATTGATATAAAATGACAAGGTAGTTTAAAATTTTAAATCTCAATTATGTTAATATGTGATAGTCAAATAGCACATATTTATTTATTTAGAAAAAATATAGTCATTTTCAATAAAGTTTATATGCGATGTGTAAAAATGTGCATTTAATGTTTGTGTTGACTAGTTATGCCATGACTTACATTCATAAAGTGAGATCATGATTTGCCTTGTTTTTAGAAGGGTAATTTATACATGTCGATTTATGAACAATGTTATGTGATGGGTCAAAACATAAACATTATTATGGTGATATAATTATGTCGTATTGGTTTATAATGGTGATTTATGATTGTTGGTTATGAACCATGTGACATGGTAAATTTATTTATAAAATTATGTTTTTTTACTTTATTGTTGAGATCAAATCTAGTAAATCATTTAAAAAAACAAACACTAACCAAAAAATGCAAGGAACACAAAAAGACATACCTTAAAGAATGGTCTTGGCCAATTGACCATTCTTTAAGTTGTCAAAAAAATATACGACTTTAAGGAATGACCATGGCCAATGAGCATTCCCTTCAGTCGTTGAAGGGGCTTTTAACCCCTTCTTATAATTTTCTTTTATTAAACATTATATTTTTACATGTTACAAAACTAGATCAATGTTTGATCAAAATGACCAACCACATCCCTTGCTCTGAATCCATGCCAGCAACAACGAGATTCTCATTAGAGGACATGAGCTTACACTATTTACAATTTTGTATAATCCTGTCACCATCATATCAATTTAATTATAAATCAATCATATCAATTTAAGTAAATCTGAATCTAGAAAATTAAATAAATTACCAAGTCACTCAGCCTATCTTCTTCAATCCCAGTTGCAACGTGTACATACTAGTCTCTTTTTTCTTTTCTTTCCAATAGCTCCAACTGCATCAATTCAAAAATTATCAACCACAAACAGCCTAATAGTTACACATTGTCGCAACTTAATTAGTACTTAAAATAAAGAATACATTAGAACATAATGACCTGAGCATGTTTATGATTTAAAATAATAGTACAATGTAATAAATGTATAAATCTTTAAACATAGAAATTAAAAAAAGGAAAAATAAAAGTACAAGTCTAAATTTACCTCTGAATTTATCTTTCAGCATTTTCCTGAGTATCTTATCTGCAAGAATATAAAAATGAGTACAGTCAATCTATTAGAAATAAAAACAAATAAAAACATTTTTAAACTTAAGATAAAAAAAAAAAGTAGCCTCTGGAAGAACATAAATCAATGAATACAGAGATAAGACTAACAGATCACCGTGTAAAATTGCTTATCAATATTAGAAGCTCAGTTATCTGTATTAATCACAGGAGGAGTATGAAAGCTATCAAACACAGAGAACAATCGAATGATCCACAAATTCCTATCAAGGCGTATATAAGATTCCATCAGACTGGCCAAGGATAAATTGATAGATGATAAGATTCGAGGAGAGGAAAAAAAGTGGGAGAGACAGATGAACCAGGGATTGTCATATATTCAGGCAATAATCAAACAGGAATGAAGAATCAGATACTGTTCACTAGATATGGAGAATTAAAGGAATCACGTGCAGACTATATATATTATATATCCAGAATCATTCAATAAAACCAGTGTATAAGAGTGGAAGAAACAGGGTGTGTTATAGTATGACTTCCATTATGAACGTTATGGATGCAAGGACATAACACAAAAGTTGTCCAACAGTTAAGAAAATGTGGTCTCATGGATTCAGAAGTTTTATGTTAATGACATTGTATGGATTCTGCCATGTCATTGATTATCCGTTGAATATAATCAGATTGCATGACCAGAACATAGGCATCATTTATATTAATGTAAAGTTAAGGAGCTTTGAAAGAGGGTCACACACATTAATTGTTATCAGCTGCAGCTGCACTATCAAGCATGTGAATTATTTTGACAAAATGCTTCAAAGAAATGTTGTTCCAAAAGGTGAAAGTATGTACAGAACAATTTGGGGAGGAATTTCAAAAAAACAAAACTTTTGAGCCAATTCAACAAATAAACTATAGTATACCAAATTGGACAACCATTGCTAACATTCTCATGCCTGTGTATAATTGCAGATATGGGAGACAGAAAAAATTAGTTGATGGAAAGCTAAATTTAACAAAGTTTGCTAGATTCCTCCTTCTTGTGCCAACATGAGAGCTGTGGAAGAGTTTTGTTTTAGAGCAATAAAAATGGTTTTATAAAATTCTGTTGGACACACATGTAGAGTGAGAAGGCATAGACAAGGAGCACGAACTACTGTATAAATCTGGAGTCTATGAAGATATCAGGATTCCACAGCAATAACATAGAGGCTAGAGTATTCAATCAATTAATGCTAATATTCCTTTGATAGAGATAGTCTACAAGGGTGCTAAGGAGAACTGATTGTAATTGTACACCAGAAGCAAGTCGTTTAAACTATTTTATGTGTAAATTATTGCAGTATGTTTGATATAAGTCTAGATAAACTATGTGTAAATTAATATGTGTCGGTATAATAATCAATACAAACATATATATATGGACATACGTAAACATAAGACTAGTATTATAAAATATAGAAAGATCTTATAATACACACAGTAAACAAAAGACTGGTATTATAAAATATAGAAAGATCTTATAATACACACAATAATCAGATATATATAATAATGACTGTTTTATATATGTGATCAAATTTACATTAATTAGAAAATATATTTGTAACCTAGATTTGCATGATGATATCAAGAGGGACAAGAGATTCTGCTCTTGGGCCTAAGGTTGAGTTAGGACACCAAACTATAGTCTCTCCCCCAACTCATATGGTAGAGTTATCTGATAGTTAAAGGACCTTAACCAGATGAAGGGAATAAGATAGAATGATGAAGGAGAATGACATAAGATTCTGCTAGGTACACCAAACCCATAAGGGATGGGGGCTAAGGGCATCAGAGTATCCACTCTTGGACCTAGGGCAGTGTCAAAAAGAGCACCTCATCATGTCTTCTTGTTCACCCATCACTATGGTTATGGCCCATAAAAGTTGAGGTGCTATAAATCTTTTCTTACCATATGCTTAAGTATATTGTGATTATGTTGTTATCTAAAATCCAAGATATATCTGCATAGATCTTTAATTACTAACGAGCTATCAACAATTTAATTAGTCATGTATATATATATATATATATTTACTTATGTATACATTTACTTATTTCATGGTTGCAAGATTTATATCCAAGCATAATGAAAGAGATTTCCTACTTGGTAAGATAACTTTCTAACCCTAGCTCTTGCAATTGTGTTGAAAGATGTTAATTAGGGAAAATCCCAAAAGGGGGACATTACAGTTACATGAGGACTGGCTTTTCTAACCCTAACTATAAACATCTATAAAAATATCTTGTTGAATGCCTACCCTGCAATCAATTTTATTGATAAAATTCTGAAAAGACTTAAAGAAAATGATATTGTCTATATAACGAAAACCCAACAAATGTTACCTAGAGCAATATAGCCAATAGATTCTTTGAGCACAAAGTAGAAATTGAAATCCAACAACCTATCTGTCCCCATAGATTATTATAAGATAAGTAAAACCTCTCCAACATCCAGCATCCTTGTAATCTATCAGGGATCTCCCCTGTTAATTTGTTACGGTTCAGATATAGAAATCTTAGTTGGTCAAGGCTACCGAGAGAATCTGGTATTTTTCCACTAAACTGATTATCATGCAAACCTAACTGAGTCAACTTTGAGAGATTTCCTACAGAACTGGGAATTGTGCCTGATAATTTATTATTATAAAGGTAAAGAAACTACAGGTGAGTGAGCACACCCAATTCAGGAGGAATGGTACCTGTGAGATCATTCCCTAACAATTCCAAATCAGGTAATTTTGAGAGATTTCCTAAAGAGGTGGGAATGGTGCATGTTAAGTCATTTACATAAAGATAAAGATGCTTCACATGAGCGAGCATGCCCAATTCAGAAGGAGCTGGTTTCCAGACAAATCTACTTCTCTCAATTTGTAGAGATTTTCTAAAGAGTTGGGAATGGCACTCGAAAAGTTATTGTTGCAGAGCTAAAAAACCAGTTATTGTTCCAGAGGTAAAAAACCTGTAGGTGACTGAGCATACCCAATTTAGGGGGAATGGTACCTATGAGATCATTGTATCCCAAATACAATATAACTAAGGCTGAAAGATTCCCTAAGTAACGGGGAATGGTACCTGTAAGATTGTTTACTCGTAAGGAGAGATACTTTAAGCTTGTGAGGAGACTCGATTGAGGAAAAATGTGAGCAGTGAGGGCATTGTGGGATGCATTGATAGATGTCTATTAGCTTGATCCAAAGCCTTTATTTCTCTATTTAGCATTTTTTCATCCTTCATCGGGAAAACATGCCTTATCGGAGGGCTCCCAATTTTTCCTTCCGATGTTTCAGGGAATTAATTTGATCCAATTTCACCACAATCCACATACTACTCATGTAAAACTTCATTTTCTTAAATATAGACTGTGGGGCCGCAATATAATATTGTCCTTTGTAAAAGTATCCCATATGTCTAAGATTAAGTATATATAATTTTTAAATTATTAAAATGATCTAAACATTTCAAGTCTTTCACAGCCCCTAATCTTCAGATATTTTAATCTTCTATAAAGTATACCTTTTAAAAACAACTGATCGTGGAATGTTTTCAGATTGACACTACAAGTATTTTGTAGTGAGTGAATTCCACTAAAAAAGCAGAATTGGCAACAAATGGATTGTTCATACACTAATGATCCTGCCTGATTCTACTTTATCTCTATTAATACACTAATGATCCAGAGATCGAAGAGAGGAGAGATTCCCTGTGACAGGAGAGATTGCAGGTGAGCAGAATTTTAAACAGCTTGCTAAATTGTCTTTCCTGATATTTAAAGCTTTAGGTCTTCTTTCAAGCAGAATTTGGCAACAAATTTCTTTGAAAGGAAATTTAATTTCTCTTTTTAATACAAAAATCAATAATCACTTGATCCAGCCCGAAAAAGAAAGCTTCTAGCAATTTCGAGATTTGGGTATTTCTTTCAGTGCAAAAGATTGGTAACAACTAGATCTAACCTTACAATTCTTTTAACTACACTGTAATTAGGCTAAACTGCATCCGACCTATTTCAAGAACCATCAAAAACAAATGTTACTCATTCGCTTCATTTTGCTAAATACAAAACCCTAAATAACATTCAGAACAATATCAACTTGTGCTAAACTAGCTATGGCCAACAATTTGACATTTGAGACAAACTAGAAAGAATTCACAGACATCATGTCTTGCTCACGAAATAGTCCGATGCACATATTATAATTTATCCCTAATTACATATATGGAAATATATTACATCCAAGCTATATAGTTGCATAGAATCAAATACCTGGAAGAAAAAATAACTCCATCCATCAGTTACTGCATCTGTCTACATGCTTCTTTCCTGTGCTACAGGAAAAAAGAAAAACCCCAAATAAAACCCAGAAGAAACCCAAATAACTAAACAGACCAAAAACTAGTGTGCACACTGTAAAACCCCATAAAAATAGAAAAATCTAATAAGAAAACACACATAACATAAAAACATACAGACAAAAGAAGAAGAAAAACATTCACAGAAGGAACTTAACCTATTTCCTAAAAGCGAAATTATTGTAAAAGGCTAAAAAAAGAAGCGAGTGAATTTTGTAAAAGGCAAAATTATTTATACTAACCTATTTCCTATTTTTTCGGCTTTACCTTATAACGTTCCAAATTTTTTCTCAGATCCGGTTTTTATGGCTTTACCCCGCTCCTCATAACGTTCATAATTTTCAAATTTGAAATGAAAAAATCTGACTCTAGAAATAAGATAGCTATAAAACAAATAGATTAAATTGACCATGGCTGGAAATCATCCTTGTTATGTTGGCCAAACTTTTTCTAGAGAAAATACTATTTAAATTAATTGTAGCATCACTATACAAAAAATAGATTAAATAAAAAAATTATATGTTTAAAAAATAAATGTTTTTGTAAAATGATAATTATATTATATTTTATGATAGAATTAAAAAGTATTAAATATAACATAATATATTATTAAACATATAATATTTTTTTAATTTTAAAGTATATATTTAATTATATAATATAATTATATTGTGTATTATATGAATATTTATAATATTAATAGTTTATTTTAATATATGTATATATTATATATATATAAATTTAAAAAATATATTATTTTAACTTTAAAATATATATAATTAAATAACAATAATAATTTATTTTTAGTATTATTAGATAATGTTAGAGTCCGAGGATAATGGCGGGGATGAGGGTTACAAGACAACCTTGGATAATAGCTCGACCTATGTTTCGGCCATGTTCAATTCCGACCTCTACCCATGAGAAGGATGAAAATAAAATGGTTAATGTGGCTAAGAATAAAGGTAAGGCCCTGCTCAAGGATGACAAGTGCAAAGTTGGTTCTGCTTCAGGGGAGGGTGATTCATTGTCTATGAGACTTGCAGAGGTGGAGAAAAAGATTGTTTTGTTGGACAGGAAGCTCGCAAAGGTGGGCGTCAAATTGTATAATGTCTGCAAGTATGCACTAAAGGTGATGCATAACTCGGCTACTACTTTGTGCTTGATACAAGCTGACATTGGCAAGGATGCCAAGGACGCAGAAGACCGTAATGAACTCTTCATGTTCCTCACAAAAGATTGGGCAACGATGATGCTAACCAGTGAATGGAAGAAGCCAAAGAGATACGGTTGGGCCCTTGGGTGCCAGCAAGAAGTTGGGTCCACTTTTTGGGCAAAAAGTGGAAGTGTTTTCCCTGATTTTCAAGTTGTCTGTCAATTGATGTCAAAATTTGAGGCACTTAGAGATTGAATATCAAAAAAAT
>MU223097.1:3292611-3303248 GCA_018584345.1 Thuja plicata | reverse complement strand
TCAAGTGGGTTGAATTCCTAATCACAAAATTAGGAATGTGACAACATTAGGAAGTGGGTTAGGATAGGATTAAGATTAGGATTAGGCTTAGCATGGGGGAATAGGTTGGGATGGGTTTGAACCCAGGTTTAAGGTAGTTGAGGTAGGTTAGGTTAGGGTTAAGGGGAATATTAATGAAATGAATTATAATTAATATATTCATTAAAAAATAAGGGAATTAATTATTTAAAGCTTTTTATTGCTTTTGATAATTAATTAGGACTATAGCCAATTAATTAGATTGATTTAGGCTAGAAGATAGGCTTTGCAAGTGATTAGATATAATCGAGATTCCATTTAATTCCTTTTGAATTAATTACCTTAGCCATGTTTGATTTGAATTGATTTGAATTAAATTGATTTGATTTGATTGGCTAAGGTGATTAATAAAATTTATAGATTAAATCACTTAGCAGATTAAATATGATTCGAATGAATTATGCAAGCTGATTGAAGAGTTGTCTGGACATAATTGAGGGTATGATCACATTTTAGGAAAATAGGGTCTATAGTCAGAGCAGACCAAATCTAGGTGGTTACATTTGCCCCTCTTTGAATAGATGTGCGGGCAACGCATTGATTCAAAGAAAGTTTTTGATGTTGACTTCAGAAAGTTTGAGAATTTTTCTCATGATCGAATGAAATGCCTGATGAGAATAGTCTCACACTTGATTGAACTAAACTAATAGAATTTACTTTGAACTTGATCAAACAAAGGTCAATAAGAAAAGATCTTAAAGATACCAATTTTGAACTTGGTTGTCATCCAAAGATTGATAATACTGACTCTAAAATTGGTTGTCATCCAAAAGTTAGTATGAAGCTTCCAGGAGCTTAATAATAATCTAAGAATATGCAGACATAGGATATCCATCTTGTGAGAACCGAAGCCTTCAATCCAACAGTTTTGACTTAGTCAAGGAACCGTCATGCCTTTTAGTTTTTTTGATAACGAAGTCATTTTTAATGTTGTTTCGAGCAAGAATTTGATTGATGATAGTGTGATCATGCCCCCTTGGGAAAAAAATTGAAGGAAAGAAATAAAATCCCTCTATTGAAAGAACACATCACTTGCAAGAGCAGATAGGAAAAGAAAGAAGGGAGTAGAAGAAGTGGAAAAATAGGGGTGTGTTTAAGCGTAAACACATGAGAACCAAGTTAATTATGTGAAAATGTGAGTGGTGGGACTGATAAAATGATGTCACACCAAGATTTATGATGAAATGTGCAATGTTGATTATATAGAACTTGGAAGATGGATTTTTGGAACAGATGGAGCAATTCTGCATTTTCAGGAGCTATCACAAAAAAATTTACTATACTGCGTAAAATTCCTTATGCACCTTTGATTTGGTTCCTGATTGATCAAAAAGAGAACAAAAATGGAGTTTCAGTTGCCTAGGAGGAGTTTCGGAACCCCTAAATAGCTCAAAAGACCAATATATATCTCAAAAATCACCATTTTACTATTGATTTGCACTTTTACCCATAGTAAATTCTAGAGCTTTGTAGAGAAGATGGTGGTCCCGATCAAGAAGCATCATTTTGGCTCAGCCATCGATATCAGTGCCCGACCGACTATGCACCTCCAGTAAGTACTCAAAAAACTACCTTGCAAATTTGGTAATTTTCATTTTCATCCTTTTTGGTGGTTTTTATAGCCCTTTGAATTTTGGGTCGAATCTGGGATTCCAGATCACACCTTGTCAAACCCGTGTCGCATCCAGTTTTTTTTCGGATCACATCCTGTTGGTCCTGGAGTTCTGCATCATGTCTAGTATTTCCTGGATCATATCTGGTTTTCCCCATTTTGGCTTAGTTTAGAATATGATATTAGGGTTATGTCGTACCCTATCTTTTAGGATCGTACCCCATTTTTGGGGTCGCATCCAGGATGTCCAAGATTGCACCTAGCATTCTCCATCGCATCCTATTTTTCCAAGATCATATCTGGGAAAAGAGATCACACCCTATTTTTCCAGGATCACATCTCATATTGAGACTTAGATTTTTTGTCAATCGTGAACCATTTTCTTTCTGTGGACCTTGAATCACTTAGTTGGTTATGTTTCTACATTTTTGTCATATATAGAACACTGATTTTGTTTAATTGCTATCTTTGTAAAATAGGTCAATTTTGAGGTAGTAGCATTTTGATGGACATATCTAGGGCATGTGCTTTCCTTGGATGGACTGCTGACAAATGATGAGAGGGGTGTGGTGGCCCATGTAGGATTATGATCATTGATCAGTTTACTTGATATTAGGGTAAATTGAGGGTTGTTGACTGCTATTGCTGAGAGATGGCACTCAGAGCACAACACCTTCCATCTCCCAACTGGGGAGATGACAGTCACACCCGAGGATGTGTGTCGTATACTTTGAGTACCAGTGATGGGTCACAAGGTATGATTTGAGGCGACTTCTATCATTTCCATTGGTACAACTCATTGGTTTTTCCATGATGATACCATTGCTCGGAGACATATTTCATGGGATTATATGTTCAATCAATATGATCATCTATCTGTATACTTGGTGGGATTGATTGGTGGCATCTTGATGCCAGACAGAGGACATCATAGGTTTCTTGTAGGATGGGTGGATATGCTTGAGAAGATGGTCATCTTGAGACAAAGATTTGCATGGGGTAGTTGTATTCTGACCCACATGTATCAGGAGCTCCACAAGATTGTTTATCAGTATACCCGGAGCATGACTATAGGGATCTTTATTTTACAGATTAGGGCCTGGGATCACATTCCAGTGATACAACCTATTGTAGATAGGCAGAGAGTACCTGAGTGGCCTTATGTATATATGTACACTGATTTGATTCAGCAGCCCCATCAGGGCAAGGTAGAGTACTAGCGGAATATTTTTGATGATATGACATAGGTAGTATGGTGATCATACTTGGATTGTGAGGAGTGGGTCTCTGATGGTAGACAAGTTCCATTTTTCTTCCAGAGTAGGTACTTGATCAAACATACCAGATATGTCATAGAGCATTTCAGACATACCTGGGTATTGAGATAGTTTGGCCATCAACAGGGCAGGAGCCAAGATGTGACAATATATGTTCAGAGTTCATGATGAGGCACCATTGTGGGGCACCCAACTGAGATATGAGACCACACATCAGGAGATTAGAGATATGGTCAGAGTTGATTGGGATCTTTAGCTTGATGTTGCAAATGTAGGCTGTTCAGATGGATATGCATCAGAGATGCTTTAGTATCCATTTCCACGGTTTACAGTTTTGGAGGAGGTTATTTCACGTATAGAGGACCATGTAGATTATGATCATGATGATCGTCCAGCCAGAGGTAGAGGAGGGGAAAAAAGAGATAGGTGTGTTGGGGGAGGGCAGGATGGAGGTAGAGATGGTAGGTTCCCTCCTCCAGATGATGGGGACGATGGTGGAGATGACAGGGGAGGTGATGCTGTGGGTGGTATGGGAGATGTAGCTACTGGCATCAGAGAGGGTCGGCATACCTGATTTAGATTTGTTTCTCCTAGGATAGATCCAGGGCCTCTTCTTATAGGGGAGTAGCAGAGATAGAAACAACAACAACAACCATAGGACAGGTCATAGGATAGGCCTTCAGGGAAGGATTCTGGTAGGGACAAAGATCCCTTATCTCAATGTGAGCATGAGAAAGAGTAGATCAAGGCTAGGATTATAGCATTAGAGGCCAGGCTCACTACAGAAGATGCCAGGATCACTGTAGTAGATGCTTTGCTTGTTGATCAAGATACACAGTCAGAGAGGCTCAGAGCAGAGAGAGAGATACACCTAGGATCAAACTGCAGTACACCAGGTGCAGAGAGAGACCTATTATTATGCCTTATACCATGTTGCACTTCCAAAGGGGCAGAGAGCTGTATCATTTTCACGGTTGGCACAACAGTCAGAGGGGGCCATGCCACCTCCAGCAATTCCATTTGTACCACCTCCTCCTCCTCCAGATCAGGGAGAGGGGGAGTTAGAGTTGATGTTGTATCTTGTCACATATTTTTGAGAGTATATTGTATATCTAGATCCATCTGAGATCATTCTTTTGTACGATGACACTTATACATATATATCTGATTCATTTTGACACTCTTATACTCTTTGTGTAGATGTGTGCCATATTTTTGATATGTACCATGATTATATATATATCTAAGGTATTTGTGTCTGATTCTAATATGTTTCATACGTTCTCTATTCTTTGATAGATGTTGATGCACATGTGATTAGATTTATCTTGGTCTTATGATGAGCTAGATGATGACATCTTTTATGCATTTTGGATTTATTACTGATATAAATATGTTTTAACTGATACTATGTGAATATGTAAATGTATGTTTTTGATTTTTTCTTATGCAAGTAAAATGTATGGGTGCACTTAGGATATAGGAATAAATGTAATGCATAAATTCTTTGTTTTTGTATTTTTCTTCTGTCTCATTTTATGAATGCAAAATGTATGCTATGGATGTGCAACGATGTAAATATCAGTAATATTGAATTGATGTAATTAACTTGGATTTTAGAAGAAAATTGAAATCATTTTGAGCTCAAAGTCCTTATGCTTTTGTTTCTTTCAAAAATGAATCATGTAATCCCTAAATGCAGCTATATGCACTCTTTAGGACTTGTCACTAATTTGCAGATATTGTATCATTTTTATCATCATTGGGCACTTTTCAAAATGGATACCACTTGATAGCACAACCATCACTAATACCCACTAATATTATGAAAGTATGAATACCATTTTGATTGGATGAAATGTCAGAAATAGACTTAGGCCTCAAGGCCTAGAAGCGAGGATAACAAGTTTAGTCACCTTCCTTTTACTATATCAGATTCTGTATAAGGTAAGATATTGGACCCGCAATGACCTTGAAAATTAATATCCTTGGGTAAATTATGATTTGTATACCTTAGTGAAAATCTGAGTTAGAAAATAGACAAGGAAATCATGGCAACCTCACCATAGTTTACACGTAACAAAGATCGAGATATATGCGGCTATCCACTCATGTTGGCAGCTCTTACCATAAACATCTAAGTTAGGTGAAGTTTATAGGATCAGTTGGAACAATCACCATATGCAGAAAACCAAGAAAAAATTATGCCCCCCATCCTGCTGACTCTTTGTCTTTGCACAGACATCATGGAGTAACTTGGAAGACATAACAACTATCAATTGTGAATCAATCAAATAAAATTCATAACTGCTTAGATGCCCCTAGTTAAAACATCATTAGTGCATAAGAGAGTTATAATCAAACAAAGATCAAACTGTGTTTAAGTAGTATTTGGGAAATACTATTGATTCATCTTTCAAGCACAAGAGAGATTCATCAATCAAAATTTTGAATTTAAGCAATATGTATTCCATGTCTGTGTATAACATTGTTCCTGTTTGCAATCCAATGTAGGTCTTAGGAACATCGTTTATGTTAGTATAATGTTTGTGTCATCCTTGTTTTGTGAAAGTGACATCGTGGTGCAAGCATCAAGAAGCATTGTGTCACAAGACAAACCATCCTATGACGACCTAGCAGACACAACCTAACATGTTGGCAAAGATGCCCCCAGTGCAGAATGATGTGTTTCTTAAGACAAATGCAGACAAATCCCAAGCAAGGATAGGATATTTGTAAGGAGACAAAGTCAAATATTAGCACAGGTGTAATCATGAAGGATTAGTATAGGCACTGCATTGATAGATAGAGCATAGAATACAAGTCATGCCTGATTGCCAGTTTTTCACCACTCGGCAAAATTTTCTCATTTTTTTCGCTACCAAGATGCCCGTTTTACCAGGTTTTCATCAAGGCACTTTTCTCTTTTTCAATTTTTTTGCCATTTTTGATTTTTTGAATGTTTTTGTAGTATCAAGGTGCATGTTTGCCAAGTTTTCACCAAGGATACCTTTCTTTAGGACTTTTTCCACTATTTTTGGATTTCTTCAGGATCACTTTTCTGATGTTTTTGGTATTTTCTGAGTTTTCACTGTATAGGCTTTGCTAGCCAAACATTAAGCGTAGAACTGCTTCAAATGTAGGGTATTGATAGGATCTGGAAGAACATCTCCCTCAGGTGTAGCTAGCTGATAGGATCTAGTCCCAAAAGTTGCAGTGATAACATAAGGTCCCAACCAATTAGGTTCAAATTTTCCTTTCTGCTCTCGGTTAGGCTAGTTCTTAGGATTCTCCTTTAGGACAAGATCCCCCATTTGAAACAATCATGGTTTGACCTTTTTATTGAATCCTTTGGACATTTGTGCTTGTTACACTTTCAGATGATCGAACACCTATTGTCTACGCTCATCAAGTAAGTCTAAAGAATTCACCCGATCAATGCAGTATTGCTCATTAGTAACAATACCTTGTAAAGATACATGGAAAGATGGGATTTAAACCTCAATAGGTAGTACTACTTTAGTGCCATAGACTAGGACAAATGGCATGGCTCCAGTTGGTGTTCTGATGCTTGTTCTATAGGCCCATAGTGCCAGATTTAGTTGTAAATGCCAGTCTTTGCTAGACTTACTCACAGTTCTGTGTAGGATCTTGAGAATATTATTTTTAGATGCCTCATCCTATCCATTACCTTGAGGATAATAGATGGAGGAGCAATGTTGAGTGATGTGGAACTGTTCACAAAGGTCATCAATGTCTTGGTTTTTAAACTGGCCCCCATTGTCTATCACAATTGAAGAGGGTATCCCATATCTACAGATAATGTATTTCAAGATGAACATAGCCAAAAGTTTTCCAGTGGCTTTGATTAGCGGCATGGCTTTGACCCACTTCATGAAATACTTAGTGGCCGAAATGATGAACTTATGTCCATTTGAAGAATTAGGATATATTTGTCCAACCAAGTCAAAGGCCCATTACTGAAATGGCCAATGTGTTATGAAAGGTATAAGTTCTCTGGAAGGAGCATGGATGATATTTCCATGCATTTGGCATTTATGACATGTTTTGGAAAATTGAATAGCATCTTTTTCCATTGTACGCCAGTAATAGCCTACTCTGAGTAGTTTCTTTGCTAGTGAAAATCCGTTTGAATGTGATCCACATACACCTTCGTGGACTTCTTTTAATGCGTGATCTGAATCTTTGTGTTCTAAACATATAAGAAGTGTATCATCGAGACCTCATCTATATAATTTATTAGTAATGAGGACATAACGCAATGCTATCCTAAGTAAGGATCACTTTTCATTTCTGGATATATTATTGGGAATAGTTTGGTCAGTTAGGTAAGCAATGATTTTAGCATACCGAGATTGGTCTTGGGTGTTCAGAGCACAAATTACTTGGTATTCAGGGGTATCAAAGGCTAGATAGGATAATTCTTCCACCAAGAATTCATAGAGGAATTGATGTTCCTCCAATTGTAACATGGATGCCAATGTAGCCATAGCATCTGCAACTTTATTCTTTGTTCTGGGTATTTGCTGGAATGTGATGAAGACAAAGTAATTCTTTAGGTCATCTACTATTATCTTTTAGGGAATCAACTTCTCATCTTTCATCTGATAATCTCCATTGACTTGATTGATGATGAGCTGGGAGTCACCGTACACATGTAACTCTACAATTTTCCATTCCATAGCAAGCTTAAGACTGTTTACCAATGCTTCATATTCAAAAATGTTATTTGTGCATGGGAACATCAATTTGTAGGACTTGGGTATTTTGTAGCTTTGACGATTTATGAATAGAACCCCTGCTCCAGAGCCTTGTTGCGTGAAAGAACCATCAAAGTACATCTTCCATGGATACTCTGTTAAATGCATAATTGTTTCATTAGGGAATTTATTTCTCAAAGGTTCATCATCTTGGAGTGGCAAATCAACTAATTGATCTACGAGGAATTGTCCTTTAATAGCCCTACTGTACACATAATCAATGTCAAATTCACTCAGAATGAGGACCCACTTTTCCAGATGTCCTGATAATGCTATTTTTCTCAGGAGGTACTTTAAAGGATCTATCTTTGCAATGAGCCTTACTGTATGTGATAACATGTAATGCCTCAATTTTTGTGATGCAAAGACAACTGCTAAGCATTCTTTCTCAATAATGTTTTAATTGAGTTCATAGGAGACTAATGTTTTACTAATGTAGTAGATTTCTCTTTCTTTCTTAGTTTCATCCTCTTGTGTGAGCAATACTCCTAGTGATGTGGTTGTAGCTGAAATATATAGGAGTAATGGCTTTCCATGAATGGGTGCCATAAGAATGGGAGGAGTAGCTAGGTACTATTTTAATTATTTGAAGTTGGCTTCACAATGTTCATCCCATTTGAAGGTCACACCTTTATTTGGTAAAGGGTTGTGCTCTATCTGCAAGGTGTGACATGAACCTCCTGATTGACTGGAGTCTTGGTGCAGGAGCACCTAGGCTAACCTCCATGTTTGCTCATTTTGGCTTATACTTGACATTAGCCAAGTCAAGATAGGTTAGTTGTTTTTGGACCTTATTAGGTCTTTGCAATGTAGGCTAAGTGAGTTAGTCATTAGGACTAAGGTCACATAAATAGCCATTGTTAGTAGTATTTTCAAATTCTTAAGCTTAGTTGTTAAGTGTGAGGTTGGAGTCATGAATGTGTCCAAATACTTAAATGTGGACATAGAGATGCCATAGGGTCTTAAATGATCTTTGATACTCGAATTGAAGAGGTTAGAGGTCCTAAAATGTAGGGAGAAGGCATGAATGAAAAGATGCCAAAAGTTGCTAAATTGTTGTCATGACAACATTTGCAATAATTGCAAATGTTGCATGCAACATGGTTACATCAGATTCTCCTTGAAACTAGGAGTGGGGAATTGACCAACAAGGCCTTGGAATGGTGGAAGAAAGAATCTAGTGTATGGAGAGACTTGAGCTAAGGAGTGATTTTTTCATATTGTAACAAGTGTGAAGTGAATAGAGATTGCAATTCTGAGTTTTCAGTAATCCCGAGCATTTTGTGTTGACAGTCATATGTAATGGATTGAAAGACTGAGACTAGTGGTTGTTTTTTTTTCTTAGAATAGTTTGGAGTGTTTTTCATTCAATAGTCAAGTTTCTTTGTGGTCGTTTAAGGTGTTGTTTAAATTTTTTTCAGTTTAGGAGACTCACTGGTCTTGTCTAGACCAGTCAGTCTAATCATGGCTGCCCCATGAAATCTAACCATGGGAAACATCTAATGGTAGATGGAAATTCTAGGGGAGTCAGTAGTATACATAGTTGTAGACTTAGGAGTCCTAGAAAGGCAAGTTACTATTTTTAGATCTAAGCCCTAGGCGAGCATGCACTGTCCGGTTAGAGGTTTAGAGGAGAAACAATGAGCTTTCATGTGCAAGAGAAGAAGGTAATGTACGGTCCAAGTACATGTACAGTTAGGTTTTAGTGTTACCTTGACATTCTAGGTTGGTTGAGTTCATTCCAATCAGTGAAGACAAGTTTTGAGTGAGTTTTGGATAGTGTTGCAGACTGTCCTAGTTTTAAGGCCTATTAGCCCTATAAGACCTAGTTAATAGGAACCCCATATACGGATAACTTAGGTGTATGAGACTTAAAAAATAATTTTTAAAATGGAAAAGGGTATCTAGATATGGTCTTAGATGTTTGAGGTCTTTGGGAAAGTTTTGCAAGAAGTGAGAAAAACACACTGTTTAGCGCTACAAGGAAGTGAGCTCGATTAGGCCTCTTGAAGACACAAACTCGGACTTGACTAAAAATTGAAAGGAGATTGCTCAAGATGGATTCAAAATTGATCAAATGCAGTGTCTACATGGTGTTGGACACCCCTTCAAGTGATTCATGAAGGTAAGTGTGGGAATTGACACTTAGACTCTTCTAAGTGTAAGTTGGAGAAGTAGAGATTTGAACTAACTATAGGGTGTTAGTCTTTCAAAGGGTGAGGCACAAGAGGAGACTCTTAGAGGAGAGTAGGATTAGGAATTAGTTAATTATCTAAGCCTAATAAGGACTTAGAGGAGATTAGGATCCTTGAAGAAGATAAAGAAGATCTTCTTAGTAGATTGTGCAAGCAAGCCCATTGGAACACTCACATCATATTGGTATCAGAGCTTGATTAAAGATCAGGCTTGTGGTGGATGTTTTAGCCTACTAAATCAGTGGGAGAGAATACACCCGGAGGATAAGAAAAAGACAAAGTCATGGTGACTAATGCTGAGTTAGCCAAAAAGGTGGAAGAACAAGAAGAAGACAACAAGTCATTAAGAGAAAGGTTGTCTCAAATGGAGCAAATCTTGGTAGAAGTCCAAGACAAAGCTGAGAAGATGAAAGATAAGATAGATTAGAAAAAAGAAGAAGAATCAAGGGAGAAAGGAGTGGAACTAGAAGAAGAAGCTCCAACCCCTGACCCTGTTAGTGACCAAGAACCATTCTTAAAGGCATTGAAGGCTTTAAGTGGTAAAGCTTTGGAGGGTGTGCCACCATTTGTTAGAGTAATTTAGCAATTGCTCTTTAGTGCTTAAGTTTCACTTAGGCAGGTTCTTTAGTTTTAGGAAAGTTTCTATTTCCTAGCAGCTGCCCGTTTAGGGTTTCAACATCCTTTATAAGGATTG
>MU223097.1:3256845-3280629 GCA_018584345.1 Thuja plicata | reverse complement strand
CAGTATCTAAGTATTGAGTAATATCATTTCCAATACCTGATAAGTGAAGCTTTATCCTGCTTTTCCATGAAGAAAAGTTGTCTTTGTTCAACTTGGGCACATCTTGTCTGTTCATCTTGTGATCTTTTACTTAGGTCTTGAAACCTTCCTTGTAAGCACACAAGCTCTGATACTAATTGTTAGTAATAAATGAGAGGGGGGGTGAATCAGTGGCCTCAAATTTTTATCAAATTTAAACTTTAATCCATCAATTAGTACTTCTCCAATTATTAAGTCCCTACAAGATGTATGCCTTTGAAATACTTGAAACAAATAATTGTCTGTCGGTTTACCTTGTCTATCCTTATTCTCCTTGATAACCGATAGGCATTAAACTATATTTACCAATACTCAGTAAATATGCAGAGTATACCAGTCAATCCATAAATGCATATGTAGAATGTAAAATAGTAAAGTAATAAACCATACACATATAACACAAGGATTTTAACGTGGAAACCCTGTTAAGGGAAAAACCACTGGGACCGGTACCCTAAATTTTCACTCTTCTGAAGTGAGCCCTGTTAGGATCCAACCCTATTAAAGGTTACAAACACATGGTTAAGTGTGACCTTGTTACATGATTTTTATACATAGGTTGTCACTTAGTATCTAGCATCTACGCTACCATCCTTGAATCAGTCTCATGACTGTTAATAGGCTTTATGCAAATGTTACTACCATCCTTGAATCGACCTCCTTCTTAGACTTTCAATAGGCTTTAGGTAAGACCGGTGCTACTATCATGAGTCAACCTTCTGGTAATCTATTAGGATATACCTCAATTACAAAAGATTGTTAAGTCCTGCTCTATTAAGAGACTTAATGCTTCAATGGTTAAAATGAAACAAAATGACCTATTTATAATGCAACTGAATTGTAGATTTTCAGATCTATTTACTTACAATATCTTTCTGATCAATGTATCAATATAATTCCTTTTTACTTAACTCTTTCTGCTCTTTGATGCTATGTTTTTCTGTTCGTCGGTGTCTACATAATTCTTTAGCTCTCTCTCAACTTGATTGATCAAGACTGCATGAAGTTGATTCTTCATCAGTTTCTCTTCAGCATCATCTATCAGTTCACTCCCCCATGTATCTGATGGCTTGCGGGAATGAATTATGCTTGTCTCTTATATAGACATGATATCCTTAATTCTTGATTCTTGATTCTTGGCGTGAAAAACAATCCAGCCAAATTGATTTATGGCTTTAAATCCTGATTTATCTCATAGTTATCTTCTTGCCAGTTGTGCAAATAACTTACTTAACTATGGTCAAATAAAAAAAATAAAACAACCAGTTAAGTCTATCCTTTAGCTCTGCCAGCTATATATTTTTTCATTTTCTGATCTCTTTATTCTGTCGGTCAATTCTATAGTTTGTCACCGGTGACAACTGCCAGTTCTATCGGTGTAACTTTAGTTAGATTTGGGATCTCCGTCCGTCGGTCATCATTAGATCTTTCTTGTTGGGAAACACTATTTTTAGCTTGTTTGGCATCCTTTGATTCTACTTCATCAGGAAACACTGTCTTCTACTCATCGGACATCACTGTGACTTTTATCTCTATCTTTACTGATGGTGTGCACTCTGTCAGTGTGGTCTGTCACTTATTGAATACTTGACTTTTATGCATTTCTGAAAGCATAACCTTTATTCCATTGATTATTTGAAGTCTTTGGCATTATGTATATGACCATATAGATGATATCAAGTTAACATCAATGACAATACAAACCATTAACTGATTTAATATCTTGCATCATCTTCAACTTAATATATTCAACCATTTAATCAGTTACATGTCATCACACTTTGTGCCATGTAAGACCACTAATGATGCCAGCCAAATAGAATCTCTATTCTTCAAAGTGATAGTAAGAATCCATGGGTTACCTCAGAGCATTCTATCTGATAGAGACACCAAATTTATGAGTCATTTTTGGAAGACTCTTTGGCAAAGACTAGACACTAATTTATCCTTTGGATCTGCCTACCATCCTCAAACTGATGGAAAGACTGAGGTGGTGAATAGAAGCCTTGGAAATTTACTAAGGTGCTTGACAAAGGAGTATGGAAAACAATGGGATCAATTGATTGGACAGGCTGAGTATGCCTATAATGACACCATAAATAGATCAACAGGGAAGAGTCCCTTTGAAATAGTGTATGGAATACACTCTAGAGGAGTTTATGAGTTGAGAGACTTGAAGGATGGAGTGAAAGCAAGTGGATATGTAGATAATTTTGCTAATGCCATGCAAGAGATACATGATATAGTCTAGAAAACCTTGACAGAGAACACCTTGAAACATAAGGCAAATGTTGATGAAAGTAGGAGGACAGTTGAGTTTAATGTGAGTGACATGGTGATGGTACATCTCAATAAATCAAGATTGCAGAAGGGAGTCCCTCACAAGTTACAGATGAGAAGGATAGGCCCTTGTCCTATCATGGCTAAGTATGGTGATAATGCATTCAAAGTTGAACTCCCAAAAGATAGTGGACTATCACCTATCTTCAACATTGCAGACTTAGTCCACTACAAAGGACAAAAAGAAAGACTTGGACTAGAGTCTTCAAGAAGTAATCAGAGATGTGGAGGAACTACATTTACCCTCTGCTACAGTCATAGGAGCTGACAGCATACTGGATACAAGAGTATACAAGAAGACCAGAACCAAATAGTATAAGGAGCACTTGATCAAAAGACATGATCAAAAAAATGCAGATGCAATATGGGTCAAAGAATTAGAGTTCAAGAAGATGGGGATTGATCCAGGCATCCTCAATCCAAGGGTGGATTGATCTTTTTATTTTGGGGAGGATGGTGCAAGAGCACCTAGGCTAACCTCCATGTTTGTTCATTTTGGCTTGTACTTGAAATTAGCCAAGTCAAGATAGGTTATTTGTTTTTGGACCTTATTAGGTCTTTGAAATGTAGGCTAAGTAAGTTAGTCATTAGGACTAAGGTCACATAAATAGCCATTGTTAGTAGTATTTTCAAAATCTTAGGCTTAGTTGTTAAGTGTGAGGTTGGAGTCATGAATGTGTCAAAATCACTTAAATATGGACATAGAGATGCCATAGGGTCTTAAATGATCTTGGATCCTTGAATTAAAGAGGTTAGAGGTCCTAAAATGTAGGGAGAAGGCATGAATGAAAAGATGCCAAAAGTTGCTAAATTGTTATCATGACAACATTTGCAATAATTACAAATGTTGCATGCAACATGGTTACATTGGATTCTCCTTGAAACTAGGAGTTGGGAATCGACCAAAAAGGTCCTATAATGGTGGAAGAAGGCATCTAGTGTATGGAGAGACTCAAACTAAGGAGTGAGTTTTTCATATTGTAACAAGTGTGAAGTGAATAGAGACTGCAATTCTGAGTTTTTAGTAATCCTGAGAATTTTGTGTTGACAGTCATATGTAATGGATTGAAAGACTAAGAATAGTGGTTGTTTTGTGTTCTTAGAATATTTTGGAGTGTTTTTCAATCAGTAGTCAAGTTTCTTTGTGGTCATTTAAGGTGTTGTTTAAATTGTTTTCAGTTTAGGAGACTCACTGGTCCTGTCTAGACCAGTCAATCTAATCATGGCTCCCCCATGAAATCTAACCATGGGAAACATATAATGGTAGATGGAAATTCTAGGGGATTTAGTAATGTACATATTTGTAGAGTTAGGAGTCCTAGAAAGTAAATTTACTATTTTTAGATCCAAGCCCTAGGTGAGCATGCACTGTCCAGTTAGAGGTTTGGAGGAGAAATAGTGAGCTTTCATGTGCAGGGGAAGAAGGTACTGTACAGTCCAAGTACATGTATAGTTAGGTTTTAGTGTTACCTTGACATGCTAGGTTGGTCAAGTTCATGCCAATCAGTGAAGACAAGTTTTGAGTGAGTTTTGGATAGTGTTGCAGATTGTCCTAGTTTTTAGGCCTATTAGCCCTATAAGACCTAGTTTATAGGAACCCCATGTACGGATAACTTAGGTGTCTGAGAATTAAAAAATACTTTGTCAAATGGAAAAGGGTATCTAGATATGGTCTTAGATGTTTGAGGTCTTTGGTAAATTTTTGCAAGAAGTGAGAAAAACAAACTGTTTAGGGCTACAAGGAAGTGAGCTCAATTAGGCCTCTTAAAGACACAAAATTGGACTCGACTGAAAATTGAAAGGAGATTCCTCAAGATGGATTCAAAATTGATCAAATTTAGTGTCTACATGGTTTTGGACACCCCTACAAGTGATTCATGAAGGTAAGTGTGGGAATTGACACTTAGACTCTTCTAAGTGTACGTTGGAGAAGTAGAGATTTGAACTAACTATAGGGTGTTAGTCTTTCAAAGGGTGAGGCACAAGTGGAGACTCTTAGAGGAGAGTAGGATTAGGAATTATTTAATGATCTAAGCCTAATAAGGACCTAGATGAGATTAGGATCCTTGAAGAAGATAAAGAATATCTTCTTAGTAGATTGTGCAAGCAAGCCCATTGGAACATTCACATCAAGTCTCCCTTGTAATGTCCACATTTGACTAATGTTTTGTGGAGGAGCCATTTGTAGTATAGCCTTGAATTTTTTTGGGTCTACCTCTATTCCTTTCACTAAAAAAATAAACCCTAAGAGATTTCCTGATTGGACCCCAAAGGCACATTTCTTGGGATTGAGCCTAAGTTGAAATTTCTTCATACGATCCAATATCTCTCTTAAGTCATCAATATGAGTATTTCTTTCTTTTGATTTAGCTAAGGTGTCATCCACATAATCCTCCAAGTTCTTATGCATCATATCATGGAATATAGTGGTCATTTCTCTTTGATATGTAGCACTTGCATTCTTTAACCCAAATGGCATAACATTCCAAAAAAAGATGCCCCATGCACATGTAAATGCGGTCTTCTCTTGATCTTTAGGAGCAATTTTAAACTGATTATATCCTGAGAAACCATCCATTAATGAATACATTCGGTAGCCTGCTGTGAGGTCTATGATCATATCAAAATTAGGTAGTGGACAATAATCCTTAGGACATGCCTTGTTTAAGTCCCTGAAGTATGTACAAATCCTAATAGATTTATCTGATTTAGATACTAGGACCACATTAGAGATCCATCCTACGTAAGCAATGACTCTGATGAATCCACCTTTTGATAATTTCTCTAGCTCTTCTTTTACTAGTAATTCAACATGAGGATGCATCTTTCTGAGTTTCTATTTCATGGGTTTGATCCAAGGAGCTATAGATAAATGGTACATTATCAATTTAGGATCCAACCCAGGCATATTTGTATAAGACCATGCAAAGTTGATCTTTTTCTCTTTTAGGAACTCGGTGAATTGTATCTTCTCTTCTTCTGATAAAGATTGTGCTAGGTGAACAATTTGAGGAACTTCAGTTGTGCCCAAGTTAATTGGTTGTGTTGGTTCTATTAGAACTGAAGACCTTTCTTGAAAGTGATCAGGGAGGATATCAAGAATCTCATCCTTTGGTGCCTCTAAGAGGTTTTCACCATTAGATGCATCTTTTGTTTGTACTATTTTAGAATCTCACACTGCCAAAATGTGGTTTTCACTATCAGTTCTTTTCTTCTTTTTATTTTTCAATTTGTGACTGAGAAACTTGATATCCTCCTATGACATGTTCATGCTCCTTGCATTGGTGGAAGAAGGGTAAGGTTCACAAGCATTTAGATAGCAATCCAAAGTGTAGTCATTTGGGAAGTCAAGGATAGGAGTAGGATCCCTATTAGTCCAATCAATTAGGTCTGGGTTTATCAAAGATAAGGAATAAAACTTTGGGAAGGACAACATCGCGTTAGCATCAAGACTATTAATTGACATGACATGTTTGGTTAAGTCTATCTCTTCGATGTTTAGATCAATAAGAGTTAGATCATCATTATCAAAGTCATTGTTAGTTATATGTGGACCAAACTCTAGTGACTCATCAATGGAGTATTCTTCTTCTTCATCTCTTTGTTTGAGGAGGCTCCTAGCTTGTCGCCTCTGAATTTCTTCTAGACCTAGAAGAACACCAGTCTCTTCATCAATGATTGGGGGAAGGAATTCATCCTCTACTTCAAGAATATCAACATTGTTAGGAGTGGTGTTAGAATGTTCTCGGTGTGCCGATGGAGCTGTGAACATGTGAATTACATCTATTTCAATGTCCTCTATGGGAAAAGATAGCTCATCCCACTCATAATCATGAGAGTCTGTTATTTCATCATCAGACCTATTCAAAAATTCAGCAATAGTTACCTGGTGTACCCTATTAGCCACTTGTAGATCAAAGTGTGGTGAATCAAGGATATGTGAAACTGTGACTAACTGCCCCTAGTTAGGATGTGAATCCTATTGTCGAGGTGTTTCTTCAGTAGCTATTGAAACCAATGGTACTATTGGATTGTCTTTTGTTGTTTCTTCTACCTCTTGAATAGGAGTTGGTGGTAATAAATGGATATGAGTGTCTTGTGATACCTCAAAGCTTGGTACATAGCGCTCTCCTTGATATTTGGGATTCTTCATGCCAACATGTAATAATCTTTCATAGGACCATTTTTCTAGTTCGATCTCTTCTGTTTCATCACTCCCTTTGTTAGAACCTAGACTATCACTGGAAGTAGGGTTTTTAGATTTTTTATTGAAACCGTATCTTTAGTATCCCTGAATTCAATGAGTCCTTTTCATTTGTTTCCTAAAGGTCCTTTTCCTTTATATCCCATTTGTTTGAGGAGATCATATCCTTTTCCATACTTCTCTGGGGATATTTCCACATGTTTTTCCTCAGCTTCCTTTGGTTCTCCCTTGAAAAGCGAGGCCAAGACTGCTTGTTCTTTTGTGTTATATAAAGAAGAGGTGGATGCCTTAACCATGCCAATTGCTTTGTGGATTTATGGAATTCTAGATGCAGTAGGTGTGAATGATGAGGAAGGTTTTCCATAGGATCTTGGTGACACTGGAAGTTCTATCAATGATGGGGTCATGTCCAGCTTGTATTCTCCCATACCTGTTTCTTCAAGTTTTAAGGTCTTTCCAAAACTTTTCATCACCATGTCTTTGGTAGTCTCAGGAGAAATCTCATCCATAGCTTCTTTTTTATGTGGAACCATACTACCTGCCTTAATATTGTTGCAAGTATAATTAGCATCTACAGGAATTGTCACTTCCACCCCATTATGCAGGAACTTAATACATTGGTGGAAGGTAGATGACATAACTTGCATTTCGTGGATCCAAGGTCTCCCTAGAAGTATATTGCAAGCCAAGAGTAGATACAGAAATTGGCATATGACATTCCTTTCAACCAACCTAACTCTAATGGGTAGAACAATAAGACCTTTAGAGGATCTCTGTTCCTCATCATAAGCTTTGATAGTGATTTTGCTTCTAGAATCAATGATCTGTTCTAAGAGACCCAGCTTCATGATTAGATTAAGGGTACAAATATTCAATCATGTGCCTCCATCTATCAATACGCACCTAACACGAGATTTATGAATCAAGACTTCGATATAAAGGGGTTGATTATGTGGATGGGTCAATGATTTATCATCTTCCTCTGAAAACAAGAGGTAATGTGGCGCTAAGATGTGATTAACCATTGCTTGGAATTTGTCTATATCAATGTCCTTTGGTACATTTGCGACATGTAGGGATTGTTCAAGAATTTTCTATGCATTGTGGATATTTTAAGCACCTCAAAAATGGAAATTTGAGTAGAGGTTCATTGCAATTGGTCCACCAAGTCATATTTTGCTACAGGGATAGTAACCATTTGTTTTTTCGCTGGTTTAGGAATAGTAACAATGGGTACCTTGGATGTTGTTACTGGTTTTGATGAGGAATTGGGTCCTTTGTTCATGACTTGTGCTTGACTTCAGGTTACCGCATTTGATTGGGAGGATGTGTTTTGAACATCTTTGATAGTGACCATATTAATTGATTCAGCTTTAATGTCTATCATGTTGATCACATTATCATTTTTAGAGTAGGCGTAATTCACTTCATTTCCTTTTCCTTTAGATGCTTCACCTTTCTCGTAGTTAGGGAAGGGCTTGTTAAATGTTGTATGATCTTCATTAGTGGTGTGTCCTTCCACTTTGATCTTACCTCCTTCAATAAGGTCTTGGATAAATGTTTGAGTTTAAGACAATTATTAGTCTTGTGTCCTTTGTTCTTGTGAAAAACACAGTAAGAATTGTCATCCCACCACCTTGGTTTGACTTCTGACTCCCATGGTTTGAAATCTAGGATTGTGAGAACTTTGTTGTCTAATAATGTCTTTAAAACAGTCTCAAGAGGTTCTCCCAAAGGAGTGAATGTTCTTTGAGTCTTGGAAGTCCATGGCTGACCTTTGTTATTCTTGTTGTTTGCTTTAGGTATGGAGGTTGTTACCTTGGCATCTTTACTTGCTTGCATGCTATTTGTTAGATTGAACACCTCGAGTTTAGGATTAACACTGGATGTATCTACCACTCCATCATTAACAACATTTTTGTTTTGCTTCCACCACTTAGGTTTGGAGTTGGAGTTGGTAGATTTTTTTTCACTTTGGAGAATGATTTCTCCCTTTTTAACCATGACTTCTTCGATATGGATGGATTTTTTGATTATCCTATCAAAGCTAGGGGAGTCTTGCATTTGCAATACGTAGTTCAACTCAGGTACCAAGTTATTAACAAAGATTTCCATTTTCTTGGATTTGAGAATAGCTCTTGAATACCATGCAAAGATTTTCCTCCACCTTTGTAGAAAGTGTATAAAGGATTTGCCAGTCTTTTGTTTAGTGCTGCAAAAATCCATCATAGTCACATCATGTTGTATATTATAGGAGAAATGTTGGATAAATCATTGAATTAACTCCTCAAAATTTATTACCTTAGGTGTAAGTTTTGAGAACCACTCCATGGTGTTGCCTCCTAGACTTCCAGGAAAGAGCCGAATGAGGTATGTAGGTTCATGCATGTATTTTATGCTCAGAGCACAAAATCTCTTACATTGTCATGTGGGTCAGTCTCTCCCATGTATTTGTCATATTTTGGTCTTGCCATGTTAGGAGGAAACAAGGCCATAGTAATACTCTTGTCAAAAGGAAATGGACAAATGAAGTCCAAAGAGTATTTTGTCTTGGGTTTAGCCTTCTCCTGTTTGAGAGTCGCAGGCTCCATTTGCATTAAGGTTAGTTTTTTGGAAAGAATAGATATAGGAGTTGACACCTCCTTTTCTTTTAGTTGTTCCACATCATAATCCTTAGGTAAGTTTACACCAATGGATGCTAGATGGAGAAAGTATTTCTCTTTATCTTTGCCAATCATCTTTTCCAATGTCTTTTGGAATTTCTTGCTTTGCTTGAGTTTATTGTATTCTTCTTCAGTGATGTATTCCTCACTACTTGAATCAAACAAAGGATGGTCAAAGTGTGGTTCTTATTCTTCATCACTATCTTCATGCTTTTGGTTTTTATCATTGTCGTAGTCCTCAAAGGCCTTATTCCATTCGTGAGTGGGTCTTTCCATTTCTGGAGAGTCTAAATTGAATAGGGAACCACGAGATGTTTCTCCTCATTAAAAGTGCAGTGATCTTGGAGGTACTTTTGATTCCCTAGAAGTGTACTTGTTGTGTCTTGTGTTAACCATGTATTTGTATCTCAACTTTATCAAAGTCTCTCGATAGTGTCAAGTGGAGTTTTAAATCGTTCAAGTGAGTGTGTCTAGGTAGAAGTGTCATTTGTGTTTTGGTGGAAGTAAATGATTCCAACATCAAAGGGTTAGAATTCCCTGATAGTGAGCTAGGAATCAAGTTGTTGTAAAAAGTGGATAGACCACACATATTGAGATTGATTTTGAGAAATCGATAGGACATGCAAGGTAGACGTTTGAAAAGTGTTTTGACACAACATCAGGGAGACCAAAAAAGATAACATGGACAGATGAAAGAGCCAAAAGGGTATCCAAATCTACTAAGGTTTTATGAGAAACTAATTTGCAAGTGCCCACTATCCTAGATGCGAGCCAGGAAATATAGTATGCAAGCTTCTGATGGACTAAATGTGACCTTTCACCCTAGATTAGATGAAGTGCTAAACAAATGCGATGCAGGATACCAGATGCGATTTAAGATACTAGATACGAGCCAAGAAATATAGGATATGATTTTCTGATGTTTTTGTCAGACTTTGTCAGTTTCGTAAAATGTGTTTTGGAAGTTTGTGAAGTTTGTTTGATTGCAGATTTCCTTATGAGGCATTCCCATGTGTGTAAAATATATGTACTCCAAGGATTGAGTTTTGTTTCTTGTTTTGAACCATTTTATCCTTTTTAGTGATCTTTCAGACACATCATGCATATTTGTATTGTTAGGGGGAACAAACACATCCTTATGCCCTATTTTCTAGGTAGAGGATGAAAATCCTTGCTTGCTGACTTAGGTACACACTCAAATGCTAATCAAAATATGGAAATCACCAAGCACACAATGGCTCTAGTCATGATGCCATATTAGCCAACTCCAAATGCAAGTGAGGGCCCGATATGACGAGTGTCTTGGGGAAATTACTTTTTTCCTTGTACAAGGATTATCACCCTTTCAGAGATGAATCAGGTAGTTTTGTCTATGAAGTTTGTTGTTTATGATGGGGCAATCCATTTGAAATGGTCTTCCATAGAATTTCACAAGGTGAAATTAAGGCGTATAGCCCTATGAGTACTCAAATAGGTGTAGTCTCACAAGAAAGATTCAAGCGGCTTTGCTCTACACATACCCAAGCATGTGCAAGGAATGATGTCAAAGTCCCAAGAACAAAACTGACTCCGTCTTCTAAGGCTTTAGCCTACGAGGAAGCAATTATTTATAGTGAGTTGGAAGGGTTGGTGTAAAACCTATCCTCACTTGGGTCATTCTTGGGAGATTTTTTCCTCAACCGGAAGGCCCTCTACTATTTAATAAACATACAAAGGATTGGTGAGCGTAGGATTTCTAGATTTCTAATTCTTCGAAAGAAGAAGAGAATACTCTCCTAGTCCATGTTGTTTTCTCCCAAAACACTTCAATAAAATATTCATTCCCTCAATCTATTTGAGCTCAATTTAGATATTCCTAATTTATGAAAACATAGTACGTGGAAGCAAAGTTTGATTATTCAATTTCCCCAAAATTAGGTGATTTTCTTGTTCAATTACTATTTTCCAAAATTTAGACAATGAATTTGTTCAATTATCCCACAAAATTTTAATGTTTTGTCTTGTTCAATTACTTTCCCAAAATGAAGTTTAAACAGTGAGTTTGTTTGCCTTGTTTAGTTACTCCAAATTCCTTTCAAGTTTTAAATCAACATTTGATTTTTTTATTTTCCTTAAAGGAAAAGAGCATACTTATCTAATTGATTCAACAAATGAGAAGAAAATGTGTTCTTAGTTTGAAAGACAAAAATGAAATGGAGGTCAAGATAAAGGGGAAGGCAACCTGAAAAATCACAATTTGGTATTCTTTTTCTTGCTCTTTCAACTCTTATAGCAATATGCAAACACTAGTTAGGTTGCTCAAAAGATCAAAAACCAAACTGGTCAAAATGTTAGAGGTTAGGCAATGGAGCATGCAAAATTTTTAACCAGATGCGATCCTGGAAATCCAGAATATGATGCAATATACCAGATGCGAGCCTCTACTACTAGATATGATAGATTGTTGACCAGATACGAGCCTGTACTAGAAATGACTCAGGAAATCCCAGATACCATCCTAGATTTCTGTGATGCGAGGGTGTATCCTGGATGCGAGCCTTTAGGACCAAAAACGAGCCTGTACCTGAAATCTGGGAAGACAAATTAGTAAAAAAATGATCTTGAAATGAGACAAAATCTGAAATTGGGCCCCACGATGGGCGCCAAAAATGTGTGTTAATTAGTGCACCTGTTATCAGCAACACGACACTTCAATAGATCATTATATTAGTAGAAAAGCATAAAAATAAAGGGTTTGAAGCTAAATTTTAAAACCGATCTATTGCATAATCATGTCCTCAGATTATGCACAAATCAGTGACATATACAACCTAAGAATGGAAGATTTGAATCAAAACTGATCTAAATGCTCACTAAACATGCATATTATCTCTAAAAAGTATGATAATAACAATGCATAATATTAAATCTAAGATGCAATATGGATTTATAAGTAATCTAAACAGCATAACAATGCTTTCAATTCTAAAATTAAGGGCCATTTGAGCTTAAAAACTCATTCTATTTATAGAAGAAATGAGGAGAGGGAGAGGGGACAAGGTTCATTAATGGAGGTGTAAAAACCATTAATGAGGTGTAAGAGGCATTAATGCCAAAGACATTGATGATGCATGGGATTTAGGAATGTCCATTAATAATGCATTAATGAGAGCAATTAAGAGGCATGGTGAGGGGTGTAAGTCCAAGCTTGAGAAGGTGGACTTAGAGGGAGTCAAGCTTGAGAAAGTTGACTTTCTCAAGTGGGTTGAATTCCTAATCACAAAATTAGGAATGTGACAACATTAGGAAGTGGGTTAGGATAGGATTAAGATTAGGATTAGGCTTAGCATGGGGGGAATAGGTTGGGATGGGTTTGAACCCAGGGTTAAGGTGGTTGAGGTAGGTTAGGTTAGGGTTAAGGGAAATATTAATGAAATGAATTATAATTAATATATTCATTCAAAAATAGGAAAATTAATTATTTAAAGCTTTTTATTGCTTTTGATAATTAATTAGGACTATAGCCAATTAATTAGATTAATTTAGGCTAGAAGATAGGCTTTGCAAGTGATTAGATATAATAGGGATTCCATTTAATTCCTTTTAAATTAATTACCTTAGCCATGTTTGATTTGAATTGATTTGAATTAAATTGATTTGGTTTGATTGGCTAAGGTGATTAATAAAATTTAGTGATTAAATCACTTAGGAGATTAAATCTGATTCGAATGAATCATGCCAGCCGATTGAAGAGTTTTCTGGACATAATTGAGGGTATGATCACACTTAGGGAAAATAGGGTCTATAGTCAAAGCAGACCAAATCTAGGTGATTACAACTATTAGGATTCTTTACAAGATAGTAATATACCAATATGTGCTTCCTTCAAAATCTTGTGGGATCCCTTATGCTCCAAATCCTTGTTCTCTATCCTTCTCTACTTTTGATTCACTTCACTGCTAGATTCATCCTTGTAACTTCTTCATGACAATCTCTCTTCATAATATTTTCCTTAATAATTTTATCTTTGAATCTCTTTCACTTGTCCCTCATTCCCGACCTTTGATCTTAGGGTTAATAATTGTTTTACTATTCTTCCTTCTGTCATCTGCTTCATGATTTTCCTTTTCACCGATAGTTGTTGCCTTCCAATAGTTAACCTCCTTATTCTGATAAATCTTCCTTCTGGATGATAGTAATTACTTTTCTATTTGACATCAATGAAACAACTTAGCATAATTCCAATAATGCCCAACAATATTCTCCTTTGGCATTGATAGAAAAAACTTTGTCATGTGTATGTATTCCGATATACTTCCCCTATGTCAATAGTTTGTCATATGTTTGCAAAACTCTCTATTTTTTTGTTTACTTCTTCCCTTTTAATACTTCTCCCTCTTCTTTATTATCTACTTTCCCTTATTTGGCACTCAATGCCAAATGATATTTTCAATTGGTGTATCATGATTCAGACTACTTATAGTTTAGCCATGATAAACTTATACCTATCTCTTGTGCTCTTCAAAATTTCTTCCCTTGATTCCTTTAGTTCTTTTAATCCGATCATATGTTCATTTAAATCTAAAGCCAGTGCTTCAAGACTGTCCACGATGCTTAATTATGGGATATGCACAATTTTCTTCATTGTTGTAACATTAGCCTTTATTATATCAATATGAGGTGTTACAAATCCTTGAAATTCCAATATTTTCATATGTTGGCTTGCTTTCATTGTTGTTTTCTCTTGTTCCTTTGAAATAATCTCTCTCATCTTAGCTGAATGGTCCATAAAATTTGTTGTAGGCTAGAGATTGTCGATATGTTGCACTAGCTCCTGATGATTTCCATTAATCCTATTATCAATATCTCTTGTAAATTTTGCAAAATTACATAATCCAATGTACATGTTTGTATCTTTGCTCAAAATTTCCTTCAAGGTGCCAATAAATTTTGATAATTCAAATTTCAAAATTGTAGTCTTTGTTAATAGCTAAGTTGTCGATTCGGGTTTGGGGACGGATTTGGGTTCGCGAATCTGGTTCGTTGATTTGTGAAAAAAAATTCCATATGGATTCGTATGGGTTCATGTGTGTGTGTGTGTATATATATGCATTATATATACAAAAAAATAAGAGAAATATACATAATTCTAAAACTAAGTCATTTCATAGTATGAATTTATGATGCTTGATCGTTGATCAATGCCAAATCTCAAAGATTCAAAACATTAAAATTAAATCATAACATCAGTTCAAGTATCATCATTTGAATTTCAACTAATGGATTAATAATTTATTGATATCCTTCTTCTTCATCATCATCATCTTCTATATGGAGCCTAATAAGACTCTAAGGTTAATTTTTCCGTAGTTTTATTGGTGTAGTTTCCACCCCAAATTATTAAATGTGGGTTTGGGGGAAAATCCCCCAAGATGGGGTCAAGGGGCAATGCCCCTTGTGCGCTCCCTGTCGCAGTACAGAGAAGGGTTGAGGGGCAGCGCCCTTGAAAGCTCAACCAACTTTAATTATTTTATAAAGGCACCAAGAATTATTTTTGAGTATATCCAGGTTGGGAAATGTCAAAAAGTTGGGTTGTGGATGTTAAAAATTTATAAATTTTTCCAAAAAAAATGTCTTAAACTCTGTTCGCTAGAAAAACTTTGCTTGGTCCGGCCTGGTTCGTGTTGGATCCAGGCAGGGTCCGGATCTTGACATGTGGATCCATGGGGATCTGCAGATCACAGATCTAGATGGACCCTGCCCAGATCTAGCATGGACTAGGGGCAAATCCAGACCCAGATTGGATCCAGACCCAATTCAGGGTCCAGGGTTCGAATCTGGCAAGTTAGGTTAATAGTTGTTGAACAATTTTCTCTTCCAATTTCTTCATTGCATCGCTGGTTATTAGTTCTATCTTGAATGCTTATTTTTAATGCTAGAGAGAGGATGCAATAGTTGCACATATTGATTTAATGCCCACACTTGTTGATTTAATGTTAAATATTTACTTTTTAACAATATTGCACCAATAGTTGTGATTTTAAAGTTGTTATTGCTAATGATGATTGCCCATAATTGAATGAAATATATTATTCATTCTAAAAAATAACAAATCACCTTTTTGGGGGTTGTTTTCGACAAAAACCTTCGTTATAAGAAGGGAAATTGTGAAGTGGGCTGCTATAAAAAAAATGGGAGTGATTTGAAATTTCCACACTAGATTTTGAGAAGCTTGAAGTTAGGGTGCTCAACTACTAGGTCCTCTCCCTTATGTATGTTTATACATACTAAAGAGGTGTTGAGATTAAAATCTCTAACACTCCTCTTTAATCTCAACTACTAATTACCTTCTTAGTTCTTGTCATTTACTCTAATTGTGATACTTTAACAATGATGTTTGTAAACTCTTTTCATTACACAGTGATGACATATTACTCTCCTAGACTTATTCTTCCTGATTTATACTATTGTTTCTCAATATTTGATGATCTTTCCCATGAATGAATGGAAACTTCACATGCCTCTTCTTCTTGACTTACAATCTCCTATTTTGATAAAAAAGCCTTCAACTACTACAATCAACAACCTCTTATGGTTGGTGATAAATTTTGACTTCAAACAACATGAGATTCCTTTGGACTCTTCAAAAAACCCTCCTTACCTAGCTATTTCTCTATTCTACAAACCCCTTGTTGGGTGAATCCTTCTTTAGAGTGGATAAACCTTTATGTTAATTCTTCAAGCACTCTAAATTAAAGACAATGTGAAAGTAATAAATATTATAGGACAGTTATAAAACAAATAGATTAAATTGACTGACATGGCTAAAAATCATCACATGTTACATTGGCCAACCGTTTTCTAGAGAAAATACTATTTAAATTAATTGCAGCATCACTATAGAAAAAAATAGATTAAATAAAAAAAATATATGTTTAAAAATATATATTTTTGTAAAATGATAATTATACTATATTTTATAATAGAATTAAAAAGTATTAAATATAATATAATATATTATTAAACATATCATATTTTTACTTTTAAAGTATATATTTAATCATATAATATAATTATATTGCGTATTATATGAATATTAATAATATTAATAGTTGATTTTAATAGATGTATATATTATATATATAAAATTTAAAAAAAATATTATTTTTAACTTTAAAATATATAATTAAATAACAATAATAATTTATTTTTAGTATTATTAGACAATGCTAGAGTCTGAGGATAATGGCAGGGATGAGGGTTACAGGACTGCCTTGGATAATAGCTCGACCCATGTTTTAGCCAGGTTCAATTCTGACCCTCGTGAGCCTACCCATGAGAAGGATGAAAATAAAATGGTTCATGTGGCTAAGAATAAAGGTAAGGCCATGTTCAAGGATGACAAGTGCAAAGTTGGTTCTACTTCATGGGAGGGTGATTCATTGTTTATGAGACTTGCAGAGGTGGAGAAAAAGATGCGATACTGGACAGGAAGCTCGCAGAGGTGGACGTCAAATTGTATAATGTTTGCAAGTATGCACTAAAGGTGATGCATAGCTCAACTACTACTTTGTGCTTGATGCAAGCTGACACTGGCAAGGATGCCAAGGATGCAAAAGACCGTAAGGAACTCTTCATGTTCCTCATAGAAGATTGGGCAATGATGATGCTTACTAGTATGGAAGAAGCCAAAGAGCTAGGGTTGGGCCCTTCCTCTATTTTTTTCATTTTGGTTTACCCAGGATTTCTTGGCCCTGTGGATGTTTACTTAGGCTTTAATAGTTTTTCTAGACCTATACTTTGTTTACTGTTGTTAATGATCCTTAGAGGTCTTTGTTTAAAACTCTCTTATATATTGTAATAATTTATTTTTAATAAATCTTACTATTTTAAATTAACAATATTGATTTTATATGTATGTATATTGATTTGGGTTACTCTTTTATTGGTTGGGACTCATGCATATCATTTGCATCAAATTTTCACACTTTTTGTCAGGATACACACTTATGTAAACTCTTTTTAATTAATATAAAAAAAATTTTTTAGTGGCCTTGAACACTTTTATAAAAAATTCTACAAATTAACCAAATTATTTCAATTTATGATACTCTTAATATACACTTTTCAATTCACTCATGTAACAAAAGAGGAGCACTATTTTATTGAATGATAAATGAGGAGAAGATAAAGAAAAAACAAACTAAAAGGTATATAATCTTGTTGAGATATTACATTTGAGCTTCACCTCTTCCATTTAGACCTAATATGTTTCTTTAGTCGCAACTTCATACTTCTAACAACTTTGTGAAGCTCGACTCTAAAAAAGAGTGAGTTCTAAAATATAGAATGATTCTTTTTAATGCTAGGGAGAGGACACAATAGTTGAACATATTAATTTAATGCCCACACTTGTTTATTTAATTCTAAATATTTGATTTTTGACAATATTGCACCAATAGTTGTGATTTTAAAGTTGTTATTGCTAATGATGAATGCCCATAATTGAATGAAATTTATTCTTATTTTTAAAAAACAACAAAACACGTGATGACACATTAATGCACTAATAAAACATGACTTAGTGCACTATACGTATCACCTTTTGGGGGGGTTGTTTTTGACAAAAATCTTAGTTATAAGAAGGGAACTTGTGAAGTGGGTTGCTATAAAAAATTGGGAGTGATTTGAAATTTGCACACTAGATTTTGAGAGCTTGAAGTTAGGGTGCTCAACTACTAGGTCCTCTCCCTTATGTATGTTTATACATACTAAAGAGGTGTTGAGATTACAATCTCTAACACTCCTCTTTAATCTCATCTACAAATTATATTCTTAGTTTTTGTCATTTATTCAAATTGTGACACTTTTAACAATGATGGTTGTAAACTCTTTTTATTACCCAATTATGGCATCTTACTCTCCTGGACTTATTCTTCCTTATTTCTACAATTTTTCTCAATATTTGATGATCTTTCCCATGGATGAATGACAACTTTACGTGCCTCTTCTTCTTGACTTACAATCTCTTATTTTGATTAAAAGCCTTCAACTACTACAATCAACAACCTCTTATGGCTAGTGATAAATCGTGACTTCAAACAACATGAGATTCCTTTGGACTCTTCAAAAAAACCTCCTTACCTGGCTATTTCTCTATTATACAAACCCCTTGTTGGGTGCATCCTTCTTTAGAGTCGATAAACCTTTATGTTAATTATTCAAGAACTCTAAATTAAAGACAATGTGAAAATAACAAATATTTCCCTAATAGCTATGACTATACTAAATTTTGACTTTGGCTTCAACAATCATAACTTCTTTTGAAAATAGATATGAACTAGATTTTGTGAATTCTCACTTGGGGTCTTTGCTCAGATTTCAACCAACTCCTTTAACATTGATCTCCTTTTAGTGATTGCATCAACAAGCTACTTATGTAGTTAAATTACAACTTGTAGCTCCACTTTGAATTTTTCTATGGAGAGAACATACATCATAACCATAAATGATCTTTATTTCAAATACCACATAATCAATCCTTTTAAATAGTGGTTTAATTAAACCCATACTTAAAATCTTTGAAATCCTCAAATAATGATGGCAAACCTATTTTATGTGGGCCCTATCTTGTGTTTGCACAATTTTCTTTGAGAATAGGTTTCTCTCTTCTTTATAATGATCTAGAAACTTCATATGATCACCTTGGCAATATACTAACCACAATGTTCTCCTCGTCCTTCCGTGACAAATGGGTTTCGTGGAAGGTTGTTATTATTTAAACCCTTGATTCCATCGCTCCTTGGAGATTTTACAAAAAACCATCTATCATGATCCATTTTCAGATTGAGATGAAGAGCCGACTCCATAACTAGAAAACCTTAAAATTTCTAAACAAGCCTGGGAACTAGTGCTTCTTAATATACACAATTTAACTTTAAATATTATAATTCATTTTTTTTATTTTTTTTCAATTTAATTTTAGAAGAATTTTTCTTTAAAGCACATCAAATAAAAATACATAGGAATAGATGAACAACAATCTAGAGAAAAAAGTGAGGCTACATCCAAGAGTATGATATTTTTCAATATATTCTTTGCATTGAGTCATTCTTTCTCAATGAAGACAACTAGATAGGATAAAAATATAGGACTCATATGAGATAAAAATTGGATTATGCATAATGTGATGGAGTATAAAACTTTACTCTAGTCCATATTATAATATTTTAAAAATTTGTTAAATAGACACTTTAAAGAAAAAATATTTATAATTATTCATATTATCTCTTTAAATATATTTTCATTTGAGAAAACTTCTCTTCAAAAATGTTTTAATTTTATTTAAATTATAAAATTATTAATTAAAATTCTATTCTAAATTACTATATTTTTTAAAAAGATGAGCTGATAACAAATTATAAATTATATAACATTATTAAAAAAATGTATAAATACAGGTCTTTAAAAAGGGTTATAGGGGATGATATTCTTTCCCCCTAGTAAACATATCATCTTTCCGTCACAAATCTTGTCAATTTTCTTGTCTAATGCCCTTGATTTGTTACAGTCTCCTTTCCTCTTGGACTTGACTGTTAATAGGTATGTTAAACCTCAGTTCTTAGGGGATAATAAATTGGGGAAAGTTGTTCAGAAATATGATCTTTGGGGGCTGTTGGTTGTATTCCAGGTTGTGGTTTCTTTCCCGTGGTTTTGTGGTCTTCCCTCTCCAAGTTTTCAAGTTTTCAAGCCTAAACCTGTGAAAATTTTCAAAAGATTTGAAACCCTAGCTCTTTTTCAGTGTCCAAATTTGAAGAAAAACCCTAAGGCATTGTCCCCTTATGTTTCTCAGTTACCTTTTTGCCTCACTTAAGTCATGAGTTCTATTCAGATCGCTTAGTCACATAACTTAAAACAAAATATTCCTCTTTCTTTCCGACTTAGCGATTAGCCTGTGTCGCGTAGTCTCATGCAATAACAGAATATTCCTTTTTCTTTCCCAGACTTCACGATTTACTGTGTGTCGCATAATTGCAGAATCATTTGAATAGAATAGTAATGTATCAAGGGGCCCACAGACACGTCGGGAGGTCGCAAGAAGTTTTCTGCAGTTAAGAGTTTATTATGAGACACTGCGATTTCCTTTTATCATGTAATCGCTAAATGAGTCTAATGTAAAGTGTGATGCAAAGCCTTTAGTTGCGTAGTCTCTAGAAAAGATGCTAGTTAAGTAAAAACCCATGAGACTATGTGACTAACCTTTAGCGGTTTGGGATAAAGCAGTTGGGTTGTCGCCAGATAACTCAGATTTCAAATCAAAATAAGACATGTGTCAGGAGGGTCTCAAAATATTTTAAAGGTACAATAAGTTACTGGGTGATTAAGCGACAACCGTTATATAAAATCATTAAAGGATCCTACGGTGGTCACCAAGTCTGAGAATAAAAGAGCCTAAGGAGAAAAGTCCTCATGACTCAGCGGCTAAGGGTTGTCGTGTGGTCGTCAGATAAAGAAAGGGTAGGATGCCTTATCGCGATGTCTCAGGAAGTTTTGTCATTTAGTATTTTCATTCAGCGATTGGGTGACTAAGGGTAGTCACACAGTTTGGTGAAAGAAAGATAACATATGGCGACTAAGAGATAACTACAGAAGTTAACACTAACAGCTAGTCGCATAGTCTCAGAAAAGAACGTGGGTTAGTCATAACCACTGGCGACTTAGATTTCCTTGTGTCAAGTGATCGCCAAATGGTGACTGTGGTTAGCAAAGGTAAGGAAGTTGTGTAGTCACCGTGTCTCAAGATAAATCACAGGTTAAGGATTTGGGTCAGTGACAGAGAAAATAAGTGCAGTCATGTGGTCGCTTGATGCCAAATTCTATAAAAAGGCGGTAGTAATAAATATGTTAGTATGAATCATTCGTCGGCCAATCAGATTTTTTAGATTTTGATTACTGTGCTAAAAAGGGTAGCTGAGATGTATGACAGTGAGCCAATCCCGGGGTGACATGTCAGATCATTTGAATTTTATAAGGTTTTGCTGAGGATTCAGTTTTACAAATTTGATTTTCCTATCACACTCAGGAAAGTACAGCTAGGTTTTCAATTATGTTCACCGTATGTGGCATTAAAGACAGAATTGATTTTCTGAAAATCATGAACTGTGTACTTCGAATGGTTACTATAAGGAGTTGATGGATTATTCATTTGCATTCACCTTGCTTTCAGAATTCCTAAACTTGAAGAGTTCAGTTTTCTGACAGAGCAAAATTTCAAAGGTTTGCAGAATTTTCTGTGGTTTAAGAGCTCATTATTTCCAGAATTGTGCATAAGGTAATTTGTGAGCCTCAGTGATAGATTTGTTTCAATATCGGTAAAGAAGAGGAGATTCAAGTACTGAAAACATGAGTAAGGCGGTGAGTGTAGCCTCGACCAATGGTGAAAGTGAAAGAGTGGAAGATGAGGCTAAAGGAAAAGTTAATTATTCAGATGAATTCCTCCGTTTGCTTCCTGGTTTGACTCAGAATAAAAGGGCAAATGCAAATGTGCTAATTGACGACTATCGAGATGTCCGAGATGCTGTTACTTGAGGAACAACAGGTTTTTCTCTTTTCAGTTATTTTTATAAGAACTCTGACAAGGCCATTCCAGTATCAAACCCTTGGACCTGTGGTTTAGCCAAGTTAATTGTTCCTGATGTCTTCATAGATGTAGAAATGTTATTAGACCTAGCCAATCATTATGATGTTTTGTCCAAGAGCATAAAAAGGGATGATGGCACTGCCTTATTAATATTGAGCAGAAATTCATTCATGCAAGCCTTCGGCTTATACAGCACCATGTCCACCAGAATTGACATGACGAAGCAACAAAAGAGATATACTTTGAAACCTGGTATTGCTAGAAGCAAGTTGCTGAAACACATGCTAAAAGAAGTGAGAAAGTATTTGGATCCTATGTCTGGGACCAGCCCATATTATTATAAGGATCTACACTTCTATATCAAGTATGTTGCCTATGCCCTGTGCAGAGTGCTAGAGATAGATGGTGACACAGAGAAGATTGATGCAGGAATTTTGATGATGGTGTTGGACCTACAAGAGGTCCACTCCAATACTAGTTATGATTATATTCAGCACATTATTGATGAAATTCATGAGGGTTTCATTGAAACACAGAAGAGGATGAAAAACCCAAAGGAGAAGGAGCCTAAATTTTTACATTACTCCATTCTTATGCATCTCCTTTTGCATTTCAATTTTGTTATCATGGATCGTAATAATTTAACCCCTCAGAGATTCTACCAAGCAGGACCAAATCCTATCCAATTCTGGGTGAGGGTTTGGAATTACACTTCTAGGGAATGTGAATATTATGCTTTTCAGAATTGGATTGTATATCCAATAGTACAGAGTTTGGGGATTAGCAGAACAAAAATCTCACTAGAAATTATGCAATTGCTTAGGCCATGTGACTACACAGATAGGTGGGATGGAAAGCATAATTGGGGTGATTTATTTTTGGAAGAAAACTATACAGTCATCAAAGTATATGGGTGTATTCACCCACCTCATCTATTACCATATTATGTACCAGGAAGAGTGGCAACAATGGAATTCATAAGGGCAGCTACTGTTGACAGACAATGAGCATTGTGCACCACATAAGAAGGGGACTTTGACCCCTAGGAAATTTAAGATTTTTAACTTCACAAGTGGCAAGGGTGCTATTGATGCAGTGGGTCAATTGCTGGAAAGATACAGAATGGGGGCAGCCCTTTATAGATACATTAACACAGAAGGTTTTATGGCAGGGGTAAGGAGATTGTATACTCCTACAATCCCCAATACTAATGTCCACTATGAGTGCATAGAGGAAGATGCAACAAGGAATATCTTAGATGAAGATGATATTCATACAAGAAGATTGAGGATTCAGGAGCTGTTAAAACTTGAGAGGAAAATAAAGAGGAATGGGTTGGCTTTTGGGGGGTTTTTACCCTGATCTCCCATATTTTGACAGGATTAAAGCCATGATAGACAACTATTATGTGCTCATAGAACAGCTTGATACTTTTCTTGATAAAAAAGGTGCTCAAACACCTGATCATTTAGAATCTAAATATAATAGTAGTAGTGATAGTGATTATGCACATCCTACTAGGTATGCTCCACCACAGCAAGATATTGCTAAAATACCATAGTTGCAGGGAGAAGAGGGCCACATTATAGATTTGACAGTAGTTGCCCAACCAGATGATATAGAAGAACCTGCTACAAAGAGGTAGAAACTAGAGATAGGAAAGCCTTCAACTGAAGGGCAAAATAAGAAAAAAGATAAGGCTAAGGCCTTAGTACCTGGTAATAGGTTATATGATCATAACCTAAGAAAAGCAATTAGGGCCCGTTTGGCACCTGGAATTAACCTTGAATAGGCAGCCAATAATGCATGAATTAAATAATTCTTTGTTTGGTGCATTTTTTGAATTCTGGAATTAAAAAACTAATCCCCATTTTGGGGCT
>MU223097.1:3220860-3241077 GCA_018584345.1 Thuja plicata | reverse complement strand
TGTGACTACACAGATAGGTGGGATGGAAAGCATAATTGGGGTGATTTCTTTTTGGAAGAAAACTATACAGTCATCAGAGTATATGGGTGTATTCACCCACCTCATCTATTACCATATTATGTACCAGGAAGAGTGGTAGCAATGGAATTCATATGGCAGCTATTGTTGACAGACAATGAGCATTGTGCACCACATAAGAAGGGGACTTTGACCCCTAGGCAGTTTAAGATTTTTAACTTCACAATTGGCAAGGGTGCTATTGATGCAGTGGGTCAATGACTGGAAAGATACAGAATGGGGGCAGCCCCTTATAGATACATTGACCCAGAAGGTTTTATGGCAGGGGTAAGGAGATTGTATACTCCTACAATCCCCAATACTAATGTCCACTGTGAGTGTATAGAGGAAGATGCAACAAGGAATATCTTAGATGAAGATGATATTCATACAAGAAGACTAAGGATTCAGGAGCTGTTAAAACTTGAGAGGCAAATAAAGAGGAATGGGTTGGCTTTTGGGGGGTTTTTACCCTGATCTCCCATATTTTGACAGTATTAAAGCCATGATAGACAACTATTATGTGCTCATAGAATAGCTTGATACTGTTCTTGATAAAAAAGGTGCTCAGACACCTGATCATTAAGAATCTGAATATAACAGTAGTAGTGATAGTGATTATGCATGTCCTACTAGGTATGCTCCACCATAGAAAGATATTGCTAAAATACCATAGTTGTAGGGAGCAGAGGGCCACATTATAGATTTGACAGTAGTTGCCCAACCAGATGATATAGAACCTGCTACAAAGAGGCAGAAACTAGAGATAGGACAGCCTTCAACTTAAGCGCAAAATAAGAAAAAAGATAAGGCTAAGGCCTTAGTACCTGGTAAAAGGTTATATGATCATAACCTAAGAAAATCAATTAGGGAGGGCAAGAAACAACAGCCTGATTTAGATGATGAGGTTGAAGTGCCTCTTAATGCTTGTATTGATGAAAGATTGATTCATCAACAAGAATTTTTGAATGATGATAACTTTGTGAAAATTGAGGAGTTCAAAGACTTCTTGAGATGGTATAAGAAAGAACAGATAAGAGAAAAATTGATAGTTGATGACAAAGAGACCATAAATAATGAGGAATTGGTGGCTTTACAAAATTATGATCCTGAAAATGAGGATATTTCACTAGAGGATGCCAGGAAACTAGTACTAGGAAGTGGAATACTATTGGCTGAGGGTTGGGATTTAGCATCTGCCTTCATAATTGATCAAATAAAGAAATAGCTAGATCTCAAGATGGCTAGTGAAGTTTAGATAGGCGATGTGATAAAAGGATTTGGGTATAGCCCAAAGTCTCAGGCCTTTGCAATGTGGAGACTGTGGCCAAAAGACCAAAAGCCTCAAGTGGTGAATATTCAGGAAAATATGGAGGGCAATTAAATAGTGTGGATAATGCAGAATATAGGGGATTTGGAGATATCCCAAATCATGACACACTGGGCTCACTTGAATGAAGATAAAACTAAGCAATTGTCTGATAGGTGTAGCACATTGGTGGAAGAAACTAGTGCATTGGTAAAAGATAGAGAATTGTGCCGAGTGCAACTTTACCAATGGGATCAAATGATAAAGAAATTAATGGAAGAATTGGAAGAAAAACTTGAGGTGATGTATGTACCTATGCAACCACAGCCCTTACAAATTGAAGACAAAGCAAAGTTTGAAGAGGTGGTTGAGGAAAAGACTGAGGAAGAGAAATGAAATGTAATTGATTTAAGAGCATTGAAAGGTGTGCTACAACATAGAATTGATATCTTAAAAGATAAAGCTGATGTTGTACTCAATACCTATAACAAATTGCCAGCTTTGCACACTGAGGTAATGGGGTATTTGGCTATCCTCAACCCCTATTTTACTAAGTGGTCCACTAGGGTGCAATTATTTGAAAAGCTAGCATCATTGCAATCCCTGAGATCAGATTTGCTAGAAATAGTGACTGAAGTTGAAGATGAGATCAAAAGAGTTAATATTGCTCTCTCATTCTTTAAGGGAAAATTGAACCAAATTGAGGTGAAGTTAAGCCTCTTTGCTGATGATTTTAACAGATTTATACCTTCTTTAAGAGGACATGATGATCAGGTGAAGGCCTTAGATGCTTGGAGGGGTGAATTTGATAGCAAAATGCCTAGTAGTGAGGCATTTATTTCAGGAACTGATATTGATGTAGAAGGGTTCAATAAGATATTGGACGAAGCTTTCAAGGTAGAAACTGACATCAATAAGTTTCTAGTAGATATCAAGAATATCACTGATGCAAGATGGGACAGGCAAAAGGTCCAAATATAGAGTACTCAGGACTTCAAGTGGTCATTAGATGATGAAGTGAAAGTATGGGAGTTGATGACTACACCCAAGAAAAAGAAGCCAACAGTAGAAGAAGAAATTTTGGATGATGAGTAGGGATGACTACTTGGTACCTCACCATTGAAGATAAAGAGGATAGTTATTGCAAAAGGAAAATGTAGGTAAATATGAAAGCACGGTCATCCAAACTCAACATAACTGCTACCATCTACCATGTATACTATCAGATTCAAGTCGCTAGATCAGGAGAATAATAAAGAATATCTATTTTTATCTTTTTGACTCGGTCATTCCACCGCTTCTTCTCTCTCTTTCTTTTTGTCTATTCTGTAGTTTTAGGGTTAGTTTTTCTGAGACCATCCAAAGCTTGTAGCATCCTTTTGAAAGGGATTCCAAGATGGTTGAGAACCTATATATAGAAGAGAGTTGTATTTACCAAAAAAAAAAAAAGATGAAAATAGAATGTAAATAATCAGTCTTTCAAAATCTGTGCCTGTGTTCTTTCAAGCTTCAAAGCTTTTTCTTATGTATGAAAGAAGGATTACATCGATAAAATATGGTGCAATTTTACTCTTCTTTATTGTTGTCTCTTTATTTCCTGTGTATGCTTTTTTATGTTAAGATTGTAAGGCAGTCTGAAGCATTTTGGTTACAAAGTAATTATCTAATTACTTGCAAGTTTCTTTCATGTAAAGAACTAAGTTTTGTGAGTAGTTTTAGGAAGCATATCAGTATATAAGGATTTGATACAGTATGTTAGAGGTAATCAGATAATTTGTAAGGCAACTTATCATAATTGCATGTAGGTTGTAAGGCAGCTTACAATGTTTTGTTTATGTAAAACTTCAAGATTTTGACTCTGTAACCCAAAGGATAGGCACTGATCTAGACCTGGGTCTGATAATCTATCATCATCTAAGTTTTCAAAATATTCAAAATTATTCCAAACACACTTGTCACTAAAATATATGAGCTGAACTCCAGACTTATATCAGCAGGATATTGTCCACTTTGTTGATTCCTTAAAGAATGAATCACTAGGTTATCCCTCCTAAAATCAAAAGGAAGAAGGATGCAAATCCTTAACTCATTGGTTTATGTTCTCAAAACCATAGCTTGGCTTATAGTACTCTGTTTTAAGTTAGTCATTGCAATCTCTAAAGTGTTCTATAAGTTGTTATAGTGAGGTTTCTGGTACATAATCAGTGAATGAAATAATCCATCAAATAAATAGACTAAAATATCAGTAATCTTTAAAAGGTAAAACCTGCCTGAGTCTATGGAGCTCAAAAATGAAGAAGGATATTATCCAATCCTTAGAAATTAGCCTTTCTCTTGCCTAAAAGAGGTTGCAACTGAGTATGCTAGGTATACTGTCATCATTAGGTAAGTGTTGCAAGAAAAAGAGCTAACAGGGGTTGTTGCACTTATTGGTGTATTATTCCACCACCATGCTCTGCTAAATAATCATGGGGTTTGCATGGTCTATGAAAGCATAAAAAAGGCTTTGGAAGACCATTCATTTAGGCAGCTGAAGGTTTCCCTAAAGAAATTTGGTAGACTGTTGGGCAAAGATTGTATCAATGGCATTCATCTGGTAGTATATGCTCTGCTTGATCTTTCGGAGAAAGACTCAATTCTTGTGCTTGTTAGTGTTTCCTCTGATATTTTAAATTAAACTATGGGTACCTCTTCCTCCTTCCAACAAATTATAGACCTTAACAAATAAATACATGCTGATCCTAATTCCCTACTAAATCTTCAACTCAGCTCGGGTCATTCATCTATAGTTTTCATGGAGAAATAGGTAAAGCTCATTACCGATATCCTGCTCGAAGACATTTTTTGCTCATAATATGCTCTTCTTCTCTATTCTTGGGTTGGAGAAATTAATTTTTCCTACCTTTTTGTGATTGAATTTCCTTACAGCTTATTGTAATTCATATAATTTGGGATCTTTTGGGCTTATGACCTAACTGCTCAAAGAATGGGTATCTTTTTAATTGTTATTAGCTTCGGCTAGAGGGGTTTTTGTATTCTGCTCTCTTCTTCATAGCAGACATTCATACTCTATTTATGGGCAAGGACCAAAGTTTTTCTTATTGGTCCTTTTCTTTGGGAGCTCTTGTTGAACTAGTGTAAAAGAAAAAAAAATATTAATATAATATATCAAGTGGCATTTCCACCTTATTTAAGAAAAAATACGACTTCAAATAAAAAATCCAATTAAAGATCTATATATTTAAGATCTTGCTGATTTTTTTTTTGATAAATAAGAGGCTTAAACTAAGATAGTTTTGATTAATATTAAAATATAAGAAAATATACAAAATCTATAATCTATCAGTTGCTCTTGAAATATGTAAAAACCATCCCATAGAGAAACATAGTAATGCATCAAAAGCAATCTCAAGCCATATTGCTTGAAATAAAAATCAAGAAGAAAAGCTAAAACCTATACTAAAACATAAAGTTGTTGGAAATAATGGGAAGTGTGTACTAAGAGGGGAGGGGTGAATCAATACCTCTAAAACTTTTAGTTAATTAACCTTTACCCTTATGCAATCAAATCTTTGCTTTACCAATCATATATGTTGTTCTTTCTTTATGCATGTGATATCAATTATAATCTTAATTGTATGTAGAAATTCATAGAAACATTCATGAAAGTAATTGACACATAAAATAATATATGGTAACACAGAAAACCCCTGTTAGAAGGTAAAAACTGTGGTGGGGATGACACCCACAAAAACTTCACTATCTGCAGATTGGAAGGGGCCGGTTAAGGCTTACAATTTGATCACTTCTGATGATCTAACCTGTTAGGAGTATCATGTTGAGACTGGTTAAGGTCTACTCTATTAAGAGCTTTAGCAACACTATTTAGTGTGCACTAGGTTAAGAGATTTACAATAGGATTGTTAAATCCACCTTTCTTGAAAGGATTTCTTCTATTTGCTACACTTGTTAGAATGCAGAAAAAAATAATCATTGACTTCAGTGTGTCCAATATTTATTGTTGATTACAAATCCATTCAAGATTACATGTATAAATGTATCACCTAATGTGATTGATTAATACCTCTGTTGCTCAGTAGCCTTGGTTCTTGGTTCTTGATAACCAAATTCATCTTTTGATGTTCTGCCTCTTGAAACTCTTAGTCTGATCCATAGATTTTCTTGTTGGCTACAATAATCCTCTCATCCATCTCAAATGAATGATTACAACATCTATTTATAACATAGATTGACCTAATTTAGTTTCACATATTACAAAACTAACTCTATGATCAAAGGTTTACAACTTGACCTTGATCTCCTAGTTTGAATGTATTTAATCAATTAGACTGATTAAAAAAATTATAATAATGTTTCTTGTTCCTCAATAAATGGATTTAAAATAAATCAAAACTCTAAATATAGAATATAGTTGTTTTATCTGACCTGGAAGTTAGATCCACTTTTCTTAGGATATAACTAACTTTTGGTGTCTGATGCTCGATTTTCTCTAAAATCAGTTTGACTGTCTTTTGGTGTTCCTTTGTTGAATTGTCTATTGGGTTTCCCTTGCTATCAGGTTCCTCTATTTCTTCTCTTTCAATTTATAGTGTAACTTGCTTGTCAGGTTCCTCTGTATCTTCTTCGGGTTGCACTTTTGGTTTACACTACAAAACTTGTGTCGTCGGGTTTCTCCTTGCTTAGAACTTTTGATCTGAACTGAAACCTTACTTTTGGTGTAGTGTTACTGATGGTTTATAAAAAAAAATTTCTCTTTGCAAACTAATGGAAAAACTTATTTCATCAATCTCCCCCTTTGACATTAGTATCAAAAACTGATATGTGCAAAGTACTAAAGTGTTTAGTATGTACACCATGTGTTTACCTTAGTCATTTCATGACTCCCCCTATGCATATGCCGGTATAGTATAGTATTTGTGTATGTACACTTGTCTTTATACTATCTCTTCCTTTTCCATTTGTCTTTTCTCTTTGTGTTATATTTTCCTTTTCCCCTTTTTCCTTTTTGTACATATCATTTTTCTTTTCCCCCTTTTTTGATAGTAAGGGAAAAGGTGTATGCCTATAAATTATCAAAAATATGAGAGTGAGAGGTCTTTATTTCCTCCATCATCTTCTCCCATTTCTCCTTTAAATTCTCAAGATCCATATGATCTAGTGTGATCCTGGCATGCATGTCATAGATGTTGTCTGCTACAGACATCTCAGGGGTGGCAATGAGTTGTCTTTCCAAACTTATGTGTTGTTGTAGAAGGTTGAGGTTTGGTAAGAGTTGAGATTGTATCTCAGTAACCTCTTCTTGAAACTGTGATTCTGCTTCCCAAAGTTCTTGTCTTAACCATTTTATTTCAATTATCTTTTCATAATGCAATTTGATTGCATTTCCATCTGTGGTTAGACTTTGAGCACTTGCATTTAGATCGGAATCGATCTTTGCAATATTATCATTGTTATCCTTTGTAAATTTCTATAAAGTGCATAGCTTTTGAATTAAGGAAACAACTTTAATAATGATTGGATCTAATTCATTTTTTAATTCTAAAAGCTTCACCTTATTTTTTTCCACTTCTTGACTGATCTTTTCTGTCAATTTATATTGGAACTTTTGTTCTGCTCATTCCTCAATCGCCTTTTCTGCATCTACATTCTGTGTTGTGATGACATCGGTGAGAACAACAAGTTGATCTAGAATGGGGGCATTGTGATCAACATCAATGTCAGGAACTATCTGGTTTAAAATATCCCTAGTGGTCTCTAGTACTAAGGAGTCTCGGTGCTACTTTTTAAGCTTTTCTTGTAAAGCTTTCCTTTAACAGATTTCTCAATATTCTTGGAGTGATTCAAAATCTAAATTAGATGGATCACACTTTGGTATTTCGATGATCTCTTCCATTGTGACCTCCAACTTATTCTTCTTTGTCTTCTTGTTCTTCTTATTTTGTGATGCACCTGTATGTAAAACCATAGCCAACTTCTCTGCTTGGTCTGATGTGTTGGAGGGAGGCTTCTTTGGTGTTATAACTTTGTCTTGCTACTTAGTGTTTTCCTATTAGTTGTCTGAGGATGTATCCTTATCAACCTTCAATTTTTTTGCAACATCTCCTTTGGTGTCTTTCAACGTGGTATCAATTGTCTTATCTTGCTCATGTTTCTCTTTTTGCACTTCATCGGTATCTTTAATTTGTGCATCTTTTTTGGTGTTATCTCCATCTTTTTGTTCTTCATCAATGACTACCTATTCATCAGTTGCATCCTTCTTTTCTCCTTCTCCTACATCCTTGGGTATTCTTGTATCAGACTTGGGGGTCTTCTCCTTCTATGAGATTATATTGATTGCTTGAATCAATAATGACATCTGGCCTAGTATAAGTACTTGTGTAGAATCTATTGTAGTGTCCTATTCATTAGTTTGGATCTTGACAACAGTGACATCTTCATCTTTCAGAATCTCCTCTGGTAATATCAATAATTGTATTGTTCGGCTATGTTTCATATGCAACATCCATATCCTTTTTGCCTCTTGTGTTCAATGATTATTCATTAACATCTTCATCAGTAATAGTAATATGGTCAGGGCTCTATGTAGCCTGATCATCCTTGTTCTGTTGATTTTTGGTAAGAGCTATTTGTGGCTCAGGACTTGTATCCTTCTTAGGAATATCAAGTATCTTTATCCATTCAGCCTCACTCTTCCTATCTAGTTCAAGTAGATTTCCTTGAAGCACTTGGAAAGCTCTCAACTTTGGTGAGAAACTTTTGGAGTGATTCTTCATCATCTCTTTAATTTCCTCCATTTTTTATTGGGGAGGCATGACAGATACTAAGGATCTTTCCCTAATCTCTTTCTTAGAGTGTAAAGAGAATTTCCATCTTGCCGATAATCTATCCTAAAGTTCTTTTGGCATTTTATCTGCCAATTATATTGGGAGATATTTGAATATACACATCATTTTGATAATTGCCTCTTCAATTTTATTTTGATCCATGGGATCCAATGTTATCTATTTTTTAATCTTTCTATCATTGACTGTACCTGATTTGATAATTGAAGCACATACTTCATCAAAAGTTTTTGGAATCTTATCCTTTTCCTTTTGGACAGATTCATCATGTTCGGTGTCCTCAATGTCTTCCCTAGTTCTTAGGAACTTTCTTCTTTTTGTTGGTCCCCTTTTCTGTGTTTGAGGTTTCATCTTATAGCTCCTTACTTGAACTTTCTTTATCGTTGGAGGAATTTCATCCTTTGATGTCTGACTCCTGGTCCTAGATGCAACAGTAGTCCCTGGCTTCTTAGCTGGTGGAGGTAGTGGTCTATCTGACTCTGTGGACTCTGAGTCACTCTCCTTCTCATCTTCACCGATAGGTGACTGACCCTTAGTTTCTTCTTTCTGTTCAGTTTCCTCTTCATTCACCAACAGCTTCTTCTTCAAGTTCTTAACCATCTTGTCTTTCTTTCTATCAATCTTCTTCACAACTAAACCAGTTTTAATCCTTTCTTTGGCTTCTTCATAAGTTTCAAACTTGGGTTGTGATTTTTCTAATGGCTCATTTATCAATGCCTCAATTGGATTTGATGCTTGATCTATGTTCACCTCATAGTCAAGTGGAGATATCCATGCTATCCTCAGTATAGATGGCTTGATGTATGTATAGTCAGTGTCTACCATAAAACATATGTCAGTCTTGAAATTTTCAATTAACTATTTTGGAATCCTTACCTTCTTCTGCATTCTATATTTGAATCCAGCAAAGTATTCATCCATGACTAACTCAAATTTATCTCCTAGTGATTTGATGAACTCACTAATCTATATGGTCACTGGTCTTGTAGTGTCCCATTGCACATTACCTATAGATGGGAAAGATTCTTGGAAATGGAAAAATATGCACACTACCAAACTTACATGAATTTGACTTTGTATTTTTTATTGTCTTCATGTTCTCTTCTAATTTTCTGAGTAGCAGTTCTGACAAATCCAACTGTAATCTCTTCTTGATAATCTTGTATGTTGTATCTACTACTCCAGATGCAATGTTGTTCATCCTGCTAGCCTGAAAGAACTTGTATCCTAAGACACATGCTCCAAATTTTAGTTCATCATTGTTGATGGTGGATACCTTTAGTCCTCTTCCATCCCATGTGGCTCCTGTATTCTTCTCAATTTCAAGTTTAGGTGGGTGCTTTAGTGCCTTTACCTTATTAGTTATGGGATAACCTATAACAACGTGTATAACATCCCTGGTTATTGGTTTTGGCTCATCCAGCCATAATTTTTGGTCATGTATCTTTCTCAGTACTAACCAAATCCATTCGGTCTTGAACTCCCTCAGGAACCATAGGGAATTTGTGAGCCCTTTTACCTCAATGTTCTTGTGCTCTTCTTTGATAGTGCCATCATTGTTGCAAAGCTTCTTGAATGTTTTCTCAACTTCCAAGTCTCCTATCTCTGCAATCTTGAAGTGTATATATGTTCACACGTCTTCGACAAGCAAAACCCTAGCTGGTATTCTAGAGAATGCACCAACATTTTTGGGTTGTGAAGAAACCTCTGGACATATCTTGTAATGAGGTTCCTCATAGGTTGAATTCTTGATTAGGTTGATCTTTTTCTTCTTAACATTCTTAAGCTTAGCAGTTCTTGATGTAGTTGCCATCGTTTCTTAAATTAGGTTTTTCCCGTAAACAAAAATAGAGTTCTCGGTTATCTTTGTTACTTACTTCAAACTTTGTAGCTATTAGGAAACTGATTAGAGTGCTATGAACTGGGTTGGAGTCACTCTGTAATGTTGTCTCTTTGTGCTCTAGTTTCACTCTATTTCTTCGCTCTGGTCGCTTGGTGAGAAATGAAACCCTTCCGTCATCTATTTATAGACTTTTCCTTAAGTTGAGTCATTAATGCTCAACCACTTCTCAATGTGTGAAGATGGATTTGTCAAGTGATACACAATAACATTCTTGGTGATAACGTGATGCTTTTAGGCATTTGTTAACTTGTTTCTTTCATCGATGGATTTCAGTTTATGGCGAAGATAACTTTGTCAACTTACATGATTATCGACAGATCTCAGTTTACACTAGAAACTTTAGCTTTTATATGTTAACCGACGATTCTCGATAAGTGTAGGAAACTTAGCTTGTATGTACACCGATGCATTTTGGTATGTATTTACCAATGAAATTGAATTCACATAATTATAAAAATTAATACCATAGTGCATCTTTAATCATGTTGATTTTGTATTTTAACTATGTATAATGGAATTGATGCAAAATATAACTTGGTATAATGTCATTCCATACTTACTTGTTTTTCTTAGGTGGTGGTGGTGATGTCACAAGATCCATTTGGATAAGGTGTCACCAATTACACTTCTTGGTCTAGCTTCATCAGTGTTTGTAGCTTTCCTCCACATTTTTTTTTCATCTTCTTGATGTCTTCAATGGTGTTTCCATTGGCAAAGGTGCTGGTCTCTGTCATTTGGTCTCTGCAATATTTCTTTAGATGACCAACTTTGTGATAGTGTAAACATGCCATTCCAGGGTTAGTCCAGCCTCTAAAATTTCTTGTCCATTGTCTCATATAGTTTGCATCTATGTGACCAAATCTTCCACATGTTGTATATTTTTCCCATATATTGTAATCCCAAACATATTGGTTACTGACTCTTTTCGGTTGATAGGCAGTTTCTTGATTCTTAGGCTTCCATGCTTGCTTTTGCTTCTTCCAACATTCAAGAGATGTGTGCCCATGCATTTTTCAAGTAGGACATTATTTGTCCATGTAGGTTTCCTTCTTTGGTTGTTTCACCTCATATTTATATTCATATGCTTTATGTCCTTTCTTGTTACATTTATAACAAATTCCTATGAATGAAGGTGTGGATTTAGGAATAGCTTTCATTTTTCTCCTACAAACATTTGATGTGTGGCCTTGCCTTCCACAGTTATTGCATGTCATCTTTCTTGGTCCTGGATTTGCATAGACATTCTTTGGATCAGCTTGGTTGGGTGATTCTCCATTCTTGGTATAGCCTAGTCTAGTGTTGTTGTTGGCTCTCCTTTTTCCATCAATAAAATTATCCATTCTTTTGTTTCTTTCTTCAGCTCTCTTGATTATTTCATTATGATGTTGCTGAATTCTTACTTCTTGTTTCAGATTTTCATTTTCTTCTCTTAGCTCACTGATAGCTTCTATTCTTTCAATGAGTTCTATATTCATTCTGTTTCCCTCTTAACTCATAAGAATAACTTGATTTGTGATCTCATGATGATGTTCTGTAAGTCTGTAATTCTGACTCTTTCTCTTGTAGCTTTTTAGTAATCTTCCTCCTGTCATCAATAGCTAGTGTTCTCTCTTTCTCAGCTTGTCTAAAATTGTTCATGACATCAATCATTCTTACCATTTGTGTCTCTCAACCAATTTTTAGAGATTTTACTTGTCCAGCTAGACGTTGATTGATTTCATTTAGACTAGTGATGCTTTCTTGTGATGTGTCTGATGCTTTTCTAGTTGTAGATCCTGAAGATTCAAATAGATCTAGTATCTCTTCTTCATGATAATTTGTTTCATTACAGAGAGATACCATAATCTTTATTTCATCTAGTTGGTCTCATCTTGATTCTAGATTCTTTATACTACTCACAGAAGATCTGAATTTCTAGCTCCTGATTCTCAATACTCTTGTTAAGCCTATACTTCTGCATTGTATGATCTTTTCTCTTAGGTCTTTAAACTTTCCAAGTAAGAGATCTAGCTCTGATACCAATTTTTGTAAATAATGGGAACTGTGTATTGAGAGGGGAGGGGTGAATTAGTACCTCTAAGAATTTTAGTTAATTATCCTTCATCATTATGTAATCAAATCTTTGCTTTATTGATCATATCTATTGTTCTTTCTTTATGCATGTGATATCAATTATAATCTTAATTGTATGTAGACATTCATAGAAACATTCATGAAAGTAATTGACACATAAAAAAAGATAAGGTAACACAAAAAACCCCTGTTAGAAGCTAAAAACTGCGATGGGTATGACACCCACAAAAACTTCACTATCTGCAGATTGGAAGGGGCCGGTTAAGGCTTACAATTTGATCACTTCTGATGATCTACCCTGTTAGGAGTATCATGTGAAGATTGGTTAAGGTCTACTCTATTAAGATCTTTAGCAACACTATTTAGTGTGCACTAGGTTAAGAGATTTACAATAGGATTGTTAAATCTACCTTTCTTGAAAGGATTTCTTCTATTTTCTACACTTGTTAGAATGCAGACATAAATACTCATTGACCTAAGTGTGTGCAATATTCAATTTCTGATTACAGATCCATTCAATATTAAAGGTATAAATGTATCACCTAAAGTGATTGATTAATACCTATGTTTCTCGATAGCCTTGGTTCTTGGTTCTTGATAACCAAATTCATCTTTTGATGTTCTGCTTCTTGAAACTCTCAGTCTGATCCATAGATGTGCTCTTTGGCTACAATAATCCTCTAATATTTCTCAAATGAATGATTAAAACATCTATTTATAACATAGATTTACCTAATTTAGTTTCACGTATTACAAAACTAACTCTACGATCAAAGGTTTACAACTTGACCTTGATCTCCTAGTTTACATGTATTTAATTAGTTAGACTAATTAAAACAATTACAATAATGTTTCTTGTTCCTCAAGAAATGGATTTAAAACAAATCAAAACTCTAAATATAGAATATAGCTATTTTATCTGACGTGGAAGTCAGATCCACTTAGCTCTGGATACAACTGACTTTCGGTGTTTGATGCTCGGTTTGCTCTGAAATCAGTTTGACTGTCTTTTGGTTTTCCCTTGTTGAATTATCTATTGGGTTTCCCTTAATTTTGGGTTCCTCTATTTTTTCTCTTTTAGTTTATTGTGTAACCTTCTTGTCAGGTTCCTCTGTATCTTCTTCGGATTGCACTTTCAGTTTACACTGCAAAACTTGTGTCGTCGGGTTTCTCCTTGCTTAGCATTTTCAGTCTGAACTGAAACCTGACTTTTGGTGTAGTGTTACTGATGGTTTATAACAACTATTTTCTCTTTGCATACTAATGGAAAAAATTATATCATCAAAATTCTACAGCCAAAGTAATGTTTCTATCTTGCATCTAAATAGAGTTTAAGTATATCTAACAAAATTTTGAACCATCATTCTTATCCTTTTTCCCCCCTCATCCCTGAAGATCTTGCAGCTTGGCTTAGTTTCAATGTTTCTTTTCCACCTCCATGGTCGCAAAAGGCCCTGCCTCTTGGTATGGTTTAGCCACTTCCTCTACCTCTATTGTGTCCTGGAAATCATCCTCTAAAGAATCCTCACTTCCCAACCCATCAAGGTTTTCATTATTATTTTAGTTAAACACCTAATCATCATTTTCATTAATGTTATCTCCTACCAGGGCTTCTAATACTTTGTTAATTCCAAATAATCTCTTCAAACAATTTACTATTCTTTTAATTACATTCAATCTGAAATCCTTAAACTCCCATTCCTATCCCATGAGAACAAAAAATTGTTGGTTGATCCTCCATAGGAATTTCGTCGTGGTCTTCTCCCCAAGCATAGAGAGTTATCACTTGCCTAAACATAATCACTGCATAGTCAAAAGGAAATGGTATGGTGGGGTTGTCATCAACATTCATAATGGTTTCATGAAGCCCCAGAAGATATTTAAAGGTTGTAGACGTAAACAACATGGGACATGAATGGATTCCTACTATCTCATATTATGATATTAAACTTGTAACACAAGAAATAAGGATATGGGGTGGTGGTCCTATTTAATTGGTCACATTTGGAAGGAAAGATACCCCACTAGGTTCAAGAAGGACCAAGTGCTAAAGGGGTACAATAATCCCTCACTTAATGAAAATTGTTAATGGAATGAATAATGGGTAGTTGCAATATTTAATGCAAAATAGGAAAATGATTGACTTTCAGCCAAGACAAACTAACAAAATTCTGAGAGACCAATTCTACTGCAAAAAAGAGGCTTAGAGACAATAAATAACCTGCAGATTCAATTTGGAGAAAAACTAGAGGGATCAAGTCATCTGGCAAACCTATGTCTCAGGAATATGTCATCTAGGATGAATATGTCCCAACATGTTTGATCATTTTTAGTTGCAAACTATAATTGAGAACCTGTACTTTCCAGATCCAATCTAAAAACTAGTGCCACTTATTCATGCACAAAGAAAAGAGATAAATGGTTAGGTAGAAAGTGGTTTTCATTAGTCAAACCCTAGTTGGAATCAACCATGAAATTGAATTTGAAATACTTGAATTGAAAGTGTTCTATTACAAAGTAGCTCGGCTAAATCTGAAACATAAAGTGTCTTATACCTTGATGGTGTAATGCTTCTCTAAATGTGATCACAAGTGTAGATCAAATAGCTTGAATCCACAAAAAAACCTTAAATAAAATCATGAAAGACTTGCCTTTGAAGGCATTATATTTTTCCATTAGTATACTTAGAAGAAAAACATGATTTTCACCATCGGTTTACTCTACATCGACAAACAGGGCACAACACTATCCGATGCCAAGGTTACCCGACAAACACTATTAAGTGTTACCTGATGAAAAAAAGGTAAACGGTACCTGACAAGTAACAATATTGCTACCTAATAGTATAAAAAAGAGAGGTACCCAACAGATACAGGGAACCTGATGAACAGTTCAGTCAAGGAACACCGACAAACTGCAAGTTCAAACCGACAACCAAGAACTAATAGTCAGTTACATCTCGCAAAAAGTGGATCTAACTTTCCACGTCAGATAAATCATTGAAGTTGTATTTATAACTTCTTGATTTTATTTTAAATCCATTGTGTGTGGAGAAAGCAATGTAATATTTATTGTTTTAATTCATTTTACTATTTTAAAACATGCAAACTAAAGATCAAGGTCAAGTTGTAAACCTTGGATCTGAGAGTTAATATTGTAAATCGTAAATTCCAAGATAGGTCAAACACTTGCATAAATAGGTCCTCAATCCATTGAGAATTGTTGTTCTTAAATGAAGATAGTAGCCATGAATAGAAACTAAAGACCAGACAGAGAAGTCATGCAGAAGAACACAAACAAATTCAAATCAATTTTCAAGAACAGAACAGAGGCTACCGACAAGCAGAGAAAAGGTATTCATCAATCACTTAAGGTGATATTATTATTGTAAAGTATTTAATGGATATGTAAATAAGAAATAGTAGATTGCATATAGTCAGGTCAACATTTTTACTCATTCTAACAAGTTTAGTACACTAATGAAATCCTTTCAAGAAAGGTGGGCTTAACCGTCCTATTGTAAATCTCATAACTAAGTGCACACTTAAATCAGTGTTTCTAAAGCTCTTAACAGAGTAGATATTAATAGGTATCCACCTTAATATTCTTAATAGGGTAGATCATTAGAAGTGATCAAATTGTAAGCCTTAACCGACTCCCTTCCATTCTGTAGATAGTGAAGTTTTGTGCCATCCCCACTGTAGTTTTTACTTCCTAACAGGAGTTTTCTGTGATACCATATCTTGTGTTATGTGTTTGTCAATTTCATGAATGTTTCTATGAATGAATGAAACCTATTAAAGATTGTGAACAAACAATAGACACATAAGAAAGTATAACATTAATGGTTGGTAAATCAAAATTAAATGATTACTAATGATAAATTGTGTAAGGTGATAAAAGTTTTAGAGGTACTGATTCACCCCTCCCCTCTCAATACTACTTCCCATTAATTCCAACAATTGGTATCAGAGCTGAGTATCTTATTGAAAAGCTTAAAGGCTTAAGAACAAAGATAATACAATGGAGAAGTAAAAACTTGATAAGAATATTGAGAACAAAAATATTGAGATATAGATGTTCTATGAATAGTATAAAGAAGCGAGAATCAAGATGAGAGAGTTGTTGGATGAAAGAAAAGGTATGGCTACCCAAAATAATGTAAACGACTATCAAGAAGAAGAAATTCTAGATTTCTTTGAAACTTTAGGATCAAATGCAAGTAATATATTAGATACATCAGAAGAGAACATCACAAATCTAAAGGAGATCAACCTACATTTGAAAGAGAAACTAAAGATGCTACAAATCGGTCAAGAGACCCAGATGGTAAGAATGATTGATGTGATGAGTTCTGCCAGACAAGCTAAAACAGAGAGAGCACTTGATATTGTTGATAGAAGGAAGATTTCAAAGAAACTATAGGAAAAGGAAATGGAAATTCAAAGACATACTGAGCATCACCATGATCTCACAAATCAGATTATCCTTATGTGTCAAGAAGCAAACAGAATAAATGTGGAACTCATTGAGAGAATATAGATTATCGGTGAACAAAGATAAGAAAATGAAAAGCTAAAGTATGAGGTTACAATTCAACAACAACACAATGAGATTATCAGAAAGGCTGAAGAAAGAAATAAAAGAATGGATGAATTTCCTGGAGGACAACGAAGAGTCAACAACAACAACGATATAGGCTTTACCAAAAATGGAGAATTATCAAATCCAAAGAATGTCTACAAAAATCTAGGACCAAGGAAGAAAACATGAAAGCACTGTGGAAAGCAAGGGCACACATCAAATGCATGCAGAGGTAAAATAAAAGGTATTCCTAAATCTACACCAACATATTCATTCATAGGATTCTGTTATAAATGTAACAAGAAAGGACATAAGGCTTATGAATGCAAGAGCAAGATAGAAAAACCAAAGAAGGAAACCTACATGGACAAATACTATCCTACATGCAAGATGAATGGGCACACATCTGAAGAATGCTAGAAAAAAAATGGAAAGCATGGAAGCCAAAAGGTAAAGAAGTTCCTTATCAACCAAAGAGAATCGGTAATCAATATATATGGGATTACAACACTTGGACAAACTATACAACATGTGGTAGATATGGTCACATTGCTGCAAAATAAATGAGAGCATGGACCAAAAGGTCTAGAGGCTGGTCAAACCCTAGAATGGCATGCTTACATTGTCATAAAATTGGTCATCTCAAGAAAGATTGCAAAGACATATTGACAGAAACAAGCACATATCCCAATGGCAACACCATTGAAGATATTCAGAGGGAAAGAGACAAAATGTGGATAAAATCTTCAAGCAATGATGAAGCTGGACCAAGTAATGCAAATGGTGACACCCCATACAATGGATCTGGTAACACCACTAACCCCACTTCAACTAAACAAGTAAGTATGGAACTGCACTATACCAAGATATATTTTGTATCAGTTCCATTATATAAATTGATAGATAATCAAAATCTGCACAAACCAAAGATGCATACTACTTTACTTGTTACTAATCTAAGAATGCAACACCATCGGTAAACACTTACCAAAAATCATCGGTGAACACAATAATGAGTTGTTTATGCTTACCGGGAATTGTCAGTCCTCTAAGTAATTATGGTAAACTACCAATATAACCTGATGACCGTTGGTAAAAAGGAAAAGTTTAGAAGTAGTCGTGAAAGAACACCGATATCCATCGGTAAAATCAAAGTGGTTAAAAAACTACCCTAAGCATCATATCTTCACTGATGATGATTGGAAACATTCTCTTGATGAAACCCGTCTTCTCATCTCGACGAGTTGTTGAGCATTTATTGCAAGGACTTAGGTCAAAAAGTCTATAAATAGTTGACGGGACAACTTCATTTTTCACCTGCGATTTGAAGAGAAATCAGAGTGACATCAAAGAGATTAAAGAATAGAGAGCAGAAGTGTCTACGGATCGATTCAGCACACAAAGAATAGATTCCTCATCACCATTGTGAATCGAAGTAAGTACCAAAGACACCAAAAGATCTCTGTTACTATTTTGTCAAGAAAAGCCCTAATTTCAAGAAAACCCTAAGTACTTGAAAAACAATGGCAACCACATCCAGAACTACTAAGTGAAGAATGAAAAGAAGAATGTGGTGAAACTAATCAAGAATAGCACATGTGTAGAACCTAAATACAAGATCTGTCTAGAAATTACATCAAAACTTGATGAAGCCGACACATTTTCAAAAATATCTCCTAGGGTTTTTCTCAAAGAAGATGTTAGGTCTTACATTCACTGCAAGATCACAGAGATAGGTGATCTAGAAATGGATGAAGCTTATAAGAAGCTATGTGATGCCAAAGGAAAACTGAAAGAAGAACACAAACACTTGGAGGTCAAAGGGTTAACCAATGCCCTACATTTCCTTAGGGAATTCAAGACAGAATGGATTAAGTTAGTCTTGAGCAGGATGCATGACAACAAACTATTGCTAGACCAACCCAATCAAACAACAAAGGATGTTCTTCATGTTGTCACTAGTTATTTGATAACCAACAAGCCTAGGACACACACGAATCCATCCATGAAAGAAGTTACAAAACTCACCAATGCAGAAGGAGACCATAAAGGTCTCAAAGTAAACACAATCACTGATGAAGAGTTAAAATTTGGTGCATGTGTTATTGGTTACAAAAATTTTTAGGCCAGCAGAATGAACAACAATACTGTAATAGCAGTAAGCACAACTTACAAGATTGTAACAAAGGGAATTCAGATGTATCTATGTGAGATCCTACTAAAAAAACTTGATGAAAATATGATCAAAGTCAAGTCTTCAAAGAGAAACACATGTAAGTTTGGATCACTTATCATGTGTATATTTTTCTATTTTCAAGAATAATTTCCTTTAGTAGGAAAAGTTGTATGGGACTCTACCAAACCAGTAACCCAACATATTAGTGAACTGATTAAGTCACTAGGAGACAACTTTGAGTTTGTCATGTCTGCATACTTCCTTGAGTTCAAGGAAAAGATGATGGAAAGAACTAGGATTCCTGAGCAACTAGTTGAAAAACACAAAGATTAGATATGTTTCATGGCAGACATAGACTTCACACATATAAAACCGGTTATACCAAGAACAACTTGGTTATCATCATTAGACTATGAGATCAATATTGATCTAGCTACAAGTGCAATTGAGGTACTACTCAATGAGCCCATTGATAAGAAACAACCAAGGTTTGGAACATATGAGGAGGCCAAATCTAAAATAAAACATGGCCTAGAAGTCAAGAAGACTATAAAAAAGAAAGATAAAATGATTAAGAATCTCAAGAAGATTCTATCGGTCTCAGAAGAAGAGAAGGATCAAAAAGAGGAAACTGATGAACAGTGCACCATCAGTAAAGAGATAGAATAAAAGAAATTAGATACATAGGCTATTGAATCTCATACACCTCCATCTCCACCTCCTGCAAAGAAGCAAAGAACACAAAGTCAAACTACTGCTACCGATACCACTCCACTTAAGAAAGGTCAAGTAAGGACCTATATAAGGAAGTAGCCATAAAAAAGAACAAGACAATAACTGTCAAAACCACACCACCAAAGAAGAGAAAAAGGTTTGTCAGGACACAAGCTGACTTGGACGACACCAAAGATGATGAACTAGATGTAGTAAAGAACTTTAGAAACCAAATGGTAGATGAAGCTGCCAAATCTATTGCTACCCATGGCATAATGAATAATAAAAAGATCAGGTAGTGGGATACACTAAATCCAGAGGATCAGAATAAAATACAAGAAGCAGTCATAAAATCAATGATTAAAAACAAGTATGCCCCTGCTGAATTTGTAAATCAAATACCTAAAGAGCTAGGTAAAAGGGTATACCAACAGTGGTCATATGCCTTAAAAATAGAAAGAGAAGCAAGAGAAAGAGTTCTTGTGAGACTGATGCCTCCTGAATCCAAATTTGAAGAGATACAAGAAGTACTAAAGAA
>MU223097.1:3186207-3213331 GCA_018584345.1 Thuja plicata | reverse complement strand
TATACAAACTTGAGAGAACCACTCAAAATATCTATAGCATTGTTATCATGGTCAACATCAGTGATTTCCATTGTCAAGAATGATTGTTTCAACACCATCCATTCATATTGTTTTAACCATTTTTTATTAGTGTGTCATCATTGATTTATTTAGCTATGATAGTCAACATCTTGATACACATGAAATTATTGATTTTTAAATTTATGATTTGTATCACTTTCATCTTGTTTTCTTTTAGACTCATTGGGATATGCTTCTATAATTTATTTCCTTCTTACTGTATATCATGGATTGATCTTATTGAGGGTCACTTCATTTTTTATTTCAATGTCTTTCACCATATTATATGCTATTAATCTCAGAGTTTTGACTCTCTACCATGCTTAATCTCCGGCAAATACCCACCCTCTACTTTTGTCCATAGTTGGGTCTCTATCATTGCATTTCATTCACTATTCTTAGGCTTCTTTATAATGTATTCTTCATGGACTTGTAAAAACATTCCATGATAATACTATACTCTATTGGCACATTGTAGCTCCTACACCAATGTTATTCACGCATTGCAACTCTTCTTTCCTTTTCAACCACTTCTTTGACTCATGTTATTCAAGGATTTGTGCATGGTCACTTCATTGATGCATTGTTTCAATGTTTTCTAACCCCTATGACTGATTCTTGTCTTTAGCTATGGTACATGACATTAGCAATTGTAGCCTCTTCTTCTACCATATCTATTTCTCCATGGGACTCTATTGATTGGGATACTTCTATTAATTGACAGATCTAGATACCCTTTTGTCTTTGAGCCATTAAATGTCATTGCACATTGTCTTGTTTGCTACAAATAGCTTCCTTTCAATATTCAACAAAGACTACTGTGTGTGTGTATGTATGCATATGTATGTATGCATATGTATATATATGCAGTAGCAAATAAGTTCTATTGAATTTGTTATTTTGTGTGGGAATTAATATGATGGGTTAGTTCTTTTTGTATTCCTAACAAAATTGGACTCAGATCTAAAAATTACCAAGATACATTTTGGAACACTAGGATAAATCTCTAAAATTAGCTTCGCATTGTAGCCTATGTTCAAATGCTCATTTTTATCCAGTGTGAAAGATAATAATAAACTTTAAAAAGCTGAGAGTTTTCTTACAGAAAATGAATATTCCAGCCTCTTTCCATTTCCACCTCCATTATTTTTCTTCTTCATTTAGGGACTTGGAGCATTTTTCAGCAACCATCAGATTCTGTATATTTTCAAGCTTAAAACTAATCTCCTTGTTCTATGTGAAAATTCCACCAAAAGTAGATATATTCTATCCTTTAACCCTCTTTTTTATTATGTTTTTCTTTTGAGAGACTTACATAGTTGACCCTTGGATAGGGGTATTCTACCAGCTTTGGAGACATACTTTAAATCAAATATGCAGCTCCATACATCTCTACATTTTTATATCTTATGGTCATTTTTAGTGAAAAATGTCGTCATTGTTGTACAATTCAAAGTCATTTTTACAAGTTCAAGGCCATTTTTCTTAAAATATTACTCATTTTTGTTCTTTCAATAGTCAATTTTCATTATACTAGCCCATCCCATTTAGTATTCTAAGAAAATGATATATCAATGCAGTTTTGTTTTGTTTGTGAACTTTTTGACTCGTTGCTTGACTCAGTAGTTATATGTTCTGACATTTGCGATCATTCTTTACAGATCATTTATTTAATACATAGTTGTTTCTAACATTTTCTTTTCTCTCAAAATAAAATCATTAAACAATTAAATCGTATATCTTTGGATACCAGTGAAGGACAACTTCTCATCCTTGTACTAACTACAACACAGTAGTAAACAAAATACTTTTATGCATTCTTTGCCATACTTCCACTTTGGATTGGGTCATAGGAAGGAGATCCAGTGTTTATAATGGAAACGATATGTATAAAAGGTGTACAAACTTGAGAGAACCACTAAAAATATCAATAGCATTGTTATCATGGTCAACATCAGTGATTTCCATTGTCAAGAATGATTTTTTCAACACCATCCATTCGTATTGTTTTAATCATTTTTTATCAGTGTTTCTTCATTGATTTATTTAGCTATGATAGTCAACATCTTGATACACATGAAATTATTTATTTTTAAATTTATTATTCGTATCACTTTCATCTTGTTTTCTTTTAGACTCATTGGGATGTGCTTCTATATTTTATTTCCTTCTTACTATATATCATGGATTGATCTTATTGAGGGTTACTTCATTTTTATTTCAATATCTTTCACCATATTATATGCTATTAATCTCAGAGTTTTGACTCTCTACCATGCTTAATCTCATGCAAATACCCACCCTCTACTTTTGTCCATAGTTGGGTCTTTGTCATTTCATTTCATTCACTATTCTTAGGCTTCTTCACAATGTATTCTTTATGGACTTGTCAAAACATTCCATGATAGTGCTATACTCTATTGACACATTGTAGCTCCTAAACCAATTTTATTCATGCATTTCCACTCTTCTTTCCTTTTCAACCATTTCTTTGACTCATGTTATTCAAGGATTTCTGCATGGTCACTTCATTGATGCATTGTTTCAATGTTTTTTGACCCCTGTGACTGATTCTTGTCTTTAGCTATGGTAAATGACATTAGTCATTGTATCATCTTCTTCTACCATATCTATTTCTCCATGGGACCCTATTGATTGGGCTACTTATATTAATAGACAAATCTAGATACCCTTTTGTCTTTGAGCCATGAAATATCGTTGCACATTGTTTTGTTTGCTACAAATAGCTTCCTTTCAATATTCAACAAAGACTACTGTGTGTGTGTATGTATGCATATGTATGTATATGTATGTATGCATATGTATGTATATATGTGTGTGTATGTATGCATATGTATATATATGCAGCAACAAATAAGTTCTATTGACTTTGTTATTTTGTGTGGGAATTAATATTATGGGCTAGTTCTTTCTATCTTCCGAACAAAATTGGACTCAGATCTAAAAATTACCAAGATATCTCTTGGAACACTGGGATTAATCTCTAAAATTAGCTTCACATCGTAGCCTATGTTTAAATGCTCATTTTTATCTAGTGTGAAAGATGATAATAAACTTTAAAAAGCTGAGAGTTTTCTTACAGAAAATGAATATTTCCAGCCTCTTTCCATTTCCACCTCCATTATTTTTCTTCTTCATGTAGGGACTTGGAGCATTTGTTAGCAACCATCAGATTATGTATATTTTTAATCTTAGGACTAATCTCCTTGTTCTATGTGAAAATGCCACCAAAAGTAGATATATTCTATCCTTTAACCTTCTTTTTGATTATGTTCTATTTTTGAGAGACTTACATAGTTGACACTTGGATAGGGGTATTCACCAGCTTTGGAGACATGCTTTAAATCAAATATGCAGCTCCATACATCTTCGCATTTTTATATATTATGGTCATTTTTTGGTGAAAAATGTGGTCATTATTGTACAATTCAAAGTCATTTTTACAAGTTCAAAGTGGATAATAAAAATTAAATATTAATAATGTCATTTTTACATTTTTACAATGCATCCACTGAGATCTGCTTGAAGTTTGACCTTAAATGAATAAATATTAAATGAATTCATAAGAGTTAATTAGAGAAGGTACTATATTATTTGAATATCTTTCTTTCTTGCCACAATAGGAAAGAGTTTGAGGTGGAAGACTACAATAGAAAAAGTATTTCAATTTGGTATACTATACTAAAACATCATTTCATAACTAACTTTTCAATTTCTATATATAATTAGGTTATAAATAATTTAATTGAAGAAGGATCATGTCAGACAATCTAAGTGAAGAACAAAATGGGGATACACTCAATAGATTGCGGTCTAACTTCAAAAGAAAAGGCGATGGAAAATGTTATTGCCCCTGCAACATTTGTAAGGGCTTAAACACTAGAAGATTTCTAATCAAAACAACTAAGAGACATTGTAGGGAGAATGGTCACATTGAAGGGGGGTTTGATTATCATCAATTGGTAAGTTTTTTATTATATTTGTAACCACCTGAATTTGGTCTGTTCTGACTATAGACCCTATTTTCCCTAAGTGTGATCATACCCCCAATTATGTCATAACAATGTTACTTTGGTATAATTCATTTTTAAAATCAAATTTAATGTTCGAGGAGATTTTTATCACTAAATTATATTAACTATTATAGCCATACAATTCAAATCAATTCAAACCATTTAAATCAAAACAAATTCAAACATGGCTATAGTATTTAATTATAAAGGAATTAAATAAACCCCTAAATCAATTGACCACTTGCAAAATAACCCATTCCCCTAGCCTATTTAATTTAATTAAAATGGCTATAGTCCCCTTAATTATTAAAAAGCAATAAAATGCTTAAATAATTAAATTCCTATATTTTAAATGAATTAAATAAGTTTAATTCATTTCATTTATATTCCCTTAAACCCCAACCTAACCTATCTCAACCAATTCTACCCTGGGTTCTAACCCATCTAAACCTATTCCCCCCATGCTAATCTAATCCTAATTCTAATTCTATCCTAACCCACCTCCTAATGTTGTCACATTCCATTAAAGTATGATTAACAACTCAACCCACTTGAGAAAGTCAACTTTCTCAAGCATGACTTCTCTAAGGACCAACTTGCCAAGCTGAGCCTTAAACCCTCCCATGCCTCTTAAATGAATTTCATTAATGACGCATTAATGGATATTCCCTCTTTCCCATCCCTCATAAATTCCCAAGGCATTAATGGCTCTTACACCTCATTAATGACCTTAGGGGCTCCATTAATGAACCCTGTCTCCGCTCTTTCTCTCCCAGTCCTCTATAAATTGAAGGGATTTAGAGCTCATAAGAAGCCTAAAATTTTGAATAGTAGTGTTATTATGCCAAGATTTTGAAGGAATCTCAAAGCATTTTTATACTACCCTTTCCTTCCTAGCTTCATGCACACTCCATTAGTCACTTTCTTCATGCTTATAATGCTCATTTTAGACTAATATGCATGTTTAAATAGTTAAATAGTTGTTTTTAACCCAAATCTTTCATGCTAGGTTGTTTATGTCACTGGTATTAGCATAATCTGAGGGCTGTTATGTTATTTGCTACACTCATCCTAGTTAGAAAGCAATAGGTCAATGTCAGGGTCTTATATGCTCATTAACCCTTGTTTTCCACTAACAGAATGACTTATTGAAGTGTTGTATCGTAGGCAACAGGTGCACAAATATACACACACATTTCTGGCACCCATCGTGGGGCTCGATTTCCAACTTGGCCTCATTTTGTATCACTTTTTCACTAATTTGCATGCCCAAAATTCTATTATAGGGTCATTTTTGGTCATTCAGTATCGCATCCGGGATACGCCCTCTCACCACAGTAAATGAGGCTTGCATCCAGGATTTCCTAGATCATTTTTCATTTAAGATTGCATCTTGGGAGCATGCTATTACATCTGGTAAGGAAAGTCACATCTGGTTTTGAGTCATTTTCTATCTTTTTGGATCGCATCTGGTGAAAATTTTAGTGAACTTCATTTGCCTAACTCTAACATCTTGACAAGTTGTGTTTTTTATATTTTGCAGCCCAGTGATTGTTTGCAGGTTGTTATTGAAGGGTTTTTGTGGGATTTGAAATAACGTATACTAACTCAGTTTTTTAGGTTGCCAACCCCCATCTTGACCTCTATTTACAAGCTTTCAACATTAAGATACATTTTCCAATCTATCACTAAACTGACTAAAGGACTATGCTTTTTTCCTTTTAAGGAAAATCAAAAACTCACACATCAGTTTATGGGTCAAACAAAATTTGGATTTAACTGAACAAGCAATCACATCGTATAATTTCTTTTGGATCAGTAAATGAACAACACAAATCACTAAATCTTGTGGTTCAAAGAGCAAGTTCAACCATATAATTCATTTTTGGGACACAAAAATTGAACAAGCAAACTCACTAAATATTGTGGCTAAATGAACAAGGAAAATCTACTTTCAAGCATAGTGTTTTCATTAAAATAGGAACATCTAAATTAGGCACAACATTACTTGAGGGAAAGAACCACTTTGCTTGACTCTATTTTGGGAGAAAATGGCTTAGATTAGGAGAGTATGCTCTTCTTCTTCGAAAGAATCAGAAATCCAAACATCCAAAGCTTGCCAATCCTTTGTATGTATATTTAATAGTAGAGGGCCTACTAGTTGAGGAAAAAATCTCCCGAGAATGACCCAAGTGTGGACAGGTTTTACGCCAACCCTTCCAACTCACTATAAATAGTTGCTTCCTCGTAGGCTAAAACATCGAAAGACGGAGCTGGTTTTGTTCATGGAATTTTGACATCATTCCTTGAACATGCTTGGGTATATGTAGAGTGGAGCCGCTTGAATCTTTCTTGCAAGACTACATATATCCAAGTACTCATAAGGCTATATGCCTGAATTTTTCCTTGTGCAATTCTATGGGGGATGGTTTCGAACGGATTGCCCAATAAGCTACAAAAACTTCAATTGAAAGAATTCTCGATTCACCCCCGAAAGGGTGATAATCTTTGTTCAAGGAAAAAATTAATTTCCTTAAGACACTCATCATATTGTGCCCTCACTTGCATTTGGATTCGGCTAATACAACATCATGACTGGAGCCATTGCGTGTTTGGTGATGGCTATATTCTGATTAATATTTGAGTGTGTACCTAAGTCAACAAGCAAGGATTTTCATCCTCTACCTAGAGAATAGGAATAAGATGTGTGTTTGTTTCACTCTCCTAACAATGCAAATCTGTTTGACATGTTTGAAAAATCATTAAAAAGATAACATCTTCAAACAAACAACAAATTTTAATCCTGGATCAATGCACATGTTTTCATTCACTAACAAACCTTAGAACACAAAACTACAATCAGATGAGCTTCACGTACTTCCAAAACAAAGTTTTCAAAATAAGAAAAATATGACAAAACATTAGAGGCTTGTATCCAAGATGCTGGCTCACATTTGGTAATTTCTACATCGCATATAGGATACTGGATCACATCTGGTAATTTCTGCATTGCATCCAGGATACTGGATCGCATCTAGGAAAGCATAGTGTCACATTCAGAGGATCGCATCTAGGATAGTGGGAATTTGTGTAGGTGTCTCTTAGAAAAATTTAGTATATTTGGGTACCCTTTTGGCTCCTTAGTCTGGTCCTACTATTTTTTCTGGTCTGCCAATTTTTTTTTCAAACTTTTTCACAAGTCTACCTTGCATGTCCTTTTGGATCTTCACAATTGGTCCTGAATCGTGTGGTCTTTACACTCAAATAAACAGACTTGATTCCCAGCTCACTATTAGGGCATTCTAACCCATTGACGCTGGAGTCACTTACTTCAAACAGTTGACTCTCATTGGTTCCCAGCTCACTATTAGGGAATTCTAACCCTCTGATGCTAGAATCAATCACTTTGAAACATCAAACCCAAACTCACACATTTGGGGACAATTCAGAAATCCCTTTGGCACCATTCCAAGACTTTGGTCAAGACAATCTTACGATGGCTGAAAACACATGGGATGCATCCTATGGTTTTAACGACAACGAAGAGGAAATTCTCATTAAATCTCTATCTAAGAAGATGCAAGCTTTGAAATATGAAATTCAAGACTTAAAAGAAGAAAAGGATACCTCATCAAGTGGGTCTTCACTAAGATCAATATTTCCTCTTCTGTATGATTATAAGACACACATGTCTTCACATTCTTTGAAAAAGGAGAAACCTACTTATGATAATCCTATCTTTGATCAAGAGATTATTTTACAGGATCATGTCGATCCCATCTTTGATGAACATCCTCATAATATTGAATCCAACATCTCTTTGAACTGGAGAGTTCAAGTGGATCTACATATGCAAGGGATAAAGCATTTACTCCTTTGAGACGATCTTATACAACAATGCTAGAAGAGATTCTTGAAAATAATCTCATCACATTGCCTCAAACAACCTCATGTGGAATGACATTTGTGAGCACCTACTGTGCCTATCATCAACATAATGAGCATAAGACCTCACATTTCATGGAGTTAAAACACAAAATCCAAGATCTAATTGATGACGCCATAATCAAAGTTGAGGATACTAATGAGTTATCAAATGAAAATGCCAAACTTAAGCATGATCAAAATCATGAACCTATGTCTAGAAATGAGCTACAAGCTACTTCTACTTCTTCCACTATTCCTCCATCTAACAAAGCTTCAAGGATATCCAAATATCCTCCATCACACAAAGATCCTAATGCTTTTCATGATAACTATGTCTACCCTCAAGGGATGCCTTTAAAAGAAATCCAAGCTAATCTATATCTTGTAGCAAGTACATTCCATGCTCCTAAGATCAAAGACCCTAAGCTTTCATATACTTCAAGGCCTATTTTGGATAATTCACCACCAATCCTTCAAGAATACCTCATGAAGATTAAAAATCCTATTTTTTTCCTTTGGATTGGATCCATGTCAAGAGGATAATAAAAAGAACAAAGAAACAAGTCTTACTAATGATCAAGATCAAGACATTATCCTATCCCCTCCAACCTTTGATGAAGATCCCATATCCCTACAATCTGAAGATGATCCCCTCGTATATTTTCATTTCCTTCAAAAAGATATTCCTCCATCTCAAGAGCTACATAGCCCTCCATCTCCTAAGCAAGATCTTAATACTTCTAAAAAAACTATTGAAAAACAAGAGCAAAGTACTCTTCCTGCATTATACAAAGACCCTTGTCAAGATTAGCACGTTCCATCATATCCTTCACATAATCCTCCATGTCCACCTCAAGAAACCATTATTCCTCTAGATCCCTTACATGACAATAAGTTTCCTCAAGCATCAAGGGTTCTAGTTAAAATGGCTCCTATCAAAGTTAAAGATGAATTTGAAACAAAAGATCTTTGGCTGGGAAGCTCACTCTAAAGATGTTGATACTCATTTCACACCATATATTCCTCCATTTGCATGCAAGAATCAGCCTTCTCCATCTTCCAAATCTATCCTTGGTCCATATGTTCAAAATCGGAAAGCTTCAAACCTTCCATCTATATTGGGTCCATATATCCCTCCATCTTCCACTCCTAGGTTGTCATCCACTTATCCTATCTCCTATCAAGATCAACAGAAACATGCATATTTGAAACCTTCGTATCAAAACATCCATATGAACCATCTATATCAGTCCTATTCATCCACACATCCCAAGTCTTTTGGAAGCAATTTGGATGTCAAACAAAGAAATCATAAATTCAATAATCCACTTACATATGAAGATCACTATGTCCAATGTAATCTACATGTGAATACAAAGAAAAAACAAACATTCAAGAGACCACAAAGGTCCACGGAGAAAAAAATAATATCAAAGAAAATATGGGTTCCTAAAACCATCATGGAAGAATTACATTCTAAATCATCCAAAAGCAAAGGAAAATCAAGAGTTATGTGGATTCCCAAGTCTCTCTTAAAAGGATTGAACAAAAAGGAAAAATCAGAATTGGCATCCAAGCTTCCAAAGGCTTCCACTTCATCTTCTTTCACACATTGTCCATCTTCTAACTCTATGTTGGGTCCTCATGTCCCAAAATCCATTACCTTGAATACTTCCTCCATCTTGGGTCTTTGTGTACCAAGATCCCTACCCATTCATACCTCAAAAACTCAATCCATACACTACCCTTCAAATAGTGTGTTGATGTTGATCTTGTCACCTACTATCCTTCCATATTGGGTCCTCACATTCCTTCTTTTTCTCTCATCCAGTCCATTGCATAAAATCTTGGCTTCCATCTTCCTTATCCTCCATTTCATCACCCTATCAACATCTTTGAGCATACTTTCAGTTTTCTTGGCCTATCATAGCATATCTTTCAAAAGAGCACTATCCCAAGAGAAAGATGCATAAATTCCTCCTTGAAATATGAAAAGAAAAAAATGACAGGAAAAAAAAAAGAAAAAAAAAAGTGCCTCGGTAAAAACCTGGTAAATAGGCACCTTGGTAGCAAAAGTAAAGAGAAAAATATTCATCCTATGGTGAAAACCACTTCTTGTAGCACCTTGGATAAGTACCATGATGAAAACCTGGCAAATAGGCGTTACGCATAATTCCTCCTACTTGCACTCTTCACTTGGGGGCAAGTTCCTTCCATAATATTATATCCCTCATATCTTTCATCCATTTTTTGTCTGGTGATCTTGACAAGGTTGAGCCTATCCATGAAAAAATTGCATGTTGACATCTATAATCTTGCTCACTTGCTCTTATCCATTGCACATTATCATGATCTTTCTTATTCCAAGCCAAAACCTACTACACCATGCCTTATCTTAATGGTGCTATCCTATCAGTTTACCCCTTGGTCTTGATCAAAAGGAAGAAAAAAAATAAAAATAAAATGAAAAACAAGTTCTAAAGAACTCTCTTAACATGTCCACTCTTATGGGACTATGTGATATCCTACATAATTTTCATGACAACAGGTCATCATCCGATCCAAAATTTAGCACTGTTGTATGAGCCTACATTGCTATATCATTTTTCCTTAGCTTGGGTAATCTTGAGGAGACTCTCTTTGAGGGTGACATTCACCCACTTCATCCACTTTTTTTGCTCCATCTATAACACCCTACATCTTTCTAGACATTGGGGGCACACAAATGTGATCATCCTTGAGAATTGGTAATCTTTTTTGAAATCTTCTAAAAACACTGGCAATTAGGCGTCACTTGTGTTATGCGCTCCATCTATTAATGCATTGTTGATACTAAGCCTTCATAAATTATACCTGTGCTCAAAACACTGACTTCATTTCCTAAATGGCTATCTTATCCTTGCTTGGGATTTGTCGGAATAAGTCATTTTGCACTGGGGGCATCTTTGCTAGCATGGTAGGTTGCGGTTGCTAGGTTGCTCTAGGATGGTTTTCCTCCTGAAAACAATGTTTCTTGATACATGCAAAATGATGTCACTTTTCAAAACAAGGGTGTCTTTTCAAACATCACATATCCAAACATGACATTTACATTAACGGAGTTCCTACAAGGCTATATTGGATTGCAAACATGAACGGATTATCCTATCAATACACAGGCATGGAAACATCATATTGCTTGTATTCCAATTTTCTGATTGATGAATCTTTACTATTTTTGACATATGAATGAACAAGTACTACTTAAACATAGTTTGATATTGGTTTAATTATGATTCTTTCATGTCCTGATGATATTTTCAACTAGGGGCATCTAAGTAATTATAAATTTTATTGGATTGATTCACAATTGATAATTTGTTATGTCTTATTAGTTATTCAATGACATATACACAAAGACAAAGAGTCACAAAGATACAGATCATAATGTTTTCTTGGTTTTTTGTGTATGGTGATTTTTCCAAATGATCCTATAAATTTCACCTAACTTAGATGTTTATGGTAAGAGCTGTCACTATGGGTGGATAGCTGCATATATCTCAATCTTTGTTATGTGTAAACTATAGTGAGGTTGAAATAATTTCCTTGTCTATTTTCTGATCCAGATTCTCACTAAGGTATATGAATCATAATGTACCCAAGGATATGAATTTTCAAGGTCATTACGGGTCCAATATCTTGCCTTACACAGAATCTAGTATATTAAACGGAAGGTGACTATTTTGTTATCCTGGTTTCTATGCCTTGATGCCTAAGTCTATTTCTGACATTTCAATAAAACACAGTATTCATATTATCATAATATCAGTGGGTATTAGTGATGGTTGTACTATCAGGTGGTATCCATTATGAAAGAGTGCCCAATGATGATAAAAAGCTATACATTTGCATGCCAGTGACAAAGTCCTAAGAGTCTTCATATCATTACATTTTTGCCAATTTCATGGAATATACACAAGAAAGGAAAAGCATTAAGGCATTTATAGCTCAAAATCCTTTCTATTTTCTTCATCTAAAATCCAAGCTATTTACATACCCATGCTTCCCAAAATCTTTGATCTATCGGGAACAAAATCGAACTCACCTTTTCAAGACGTAATTAACTTGGTAACCGTGTGTTTATTTTTAAACACACCATCTTTTTCCACTTCTTATACTCCATTCTTTCTTGATATAACCACTTCTTGCAAGTGATACATCATTTCAAACAGAGAGATTTTATTCTTTTCCTTCGATTTTGTTCCCGAGGGGGCATGATCACACTATCATCAATTAAATTTTTGCTCGAAACGACATTAAAATGACTTCATTATCAAACAAACTAGGGGCACAACAATTTCCTTGACTAAGTCAAAACAGTTGGATAGAAAGCTTTGGTTCTCATGAGCTGGATATCTTGTGTTTCCTCATTTTTAAAGATTCTTATTAAGCTCCTGGTAGATTCTTACTAACTTTTGGATGACAATCAAGTTCAGAATCAGTATTATCATTCTTTGGACGACAACCAAGTTTAGAATTGGTATCTTTAAGATCTTTTATTGATCTTTGGATGAAAACCAAGTTCAAAATCAATTCTATCAGTTTAGTTCGATCAAGTGCAAGAATGATCTCATCAACATTTTATTTGACAACCAAGAATGGAATTCTCAATCTTTTTGAAGTCAAAATCAAAAACTTTCTTTGAATCAATGCGCTGCTTGCACATCAATTCAAAGAGGGGCAAATGTAACCACCTGAATTTGGTCTGTTCTGACTATAGACCCTATTTTCCCTAAGTGTGATCATACCCCCAATTATGTCATGACAATGTTACTTTGGCATAATTCATTTTTAAAATCAAATTTAATGTCTTAGGTATTTTTATCACTAAATTATATTAACTATTATAGCCATACAATTCAAATAAATTCAAACCATTTAAATCAAAACAAATTCAAACATGGCTATAGTATTTAATTATAAAGGAATTAAATAAACCCCTAAATCAATTGACCGCTTGCAAAATAACCCATTCCCCTAGCCTATTTAATTTAACTAAAATGGCTATAGTCCCCTTAATTATTAAAAAGCAATAAAATGCTTAAATAATTAAATTCCTATATTTTAAATAAATTAAATAAGTTTAATTCATTTCATTTATATTCCCCTAAACCCCAACCTAACCTATCTTAACCACTTCTACCCTGGGTTCTAACCCATATCAACCTATTCCCCCCATGCTAATCTAATCCTAATTCTAATTCTATCCTAACCCACCTCCTAATGTTGTCACATTCCATTAAGAAATGATTAACAACTCAACCCACTTGAGAAAGTCAACTTTCTCAAGCATGACTTCTCTAAGGACCAAATTGCCAAGTTGAGCCTTACACCCTCGCATGCCTCTTAAATGAATTTCATTAATGACCCATTAATAGATATTCCCTCTTGCCCATCCTTCATTAATTCCCAATGCATTAATGGCTCTTACACCTCATTAATGACCTTAGGGGCTCCATTAATGAACCTTGTCTCCCCTCTCTTTCTCCCATTCCTCTATAAATTGAAGGGATTTAGAGCTCATAAGAATCCTAAAATTTCAAATAATAGTGTTGTTATGCCAAGATTTTGAAGGAATCTCAAAACATTGTTATGCTACCATTTCCTTCCTAGCTTCATGCACACTCCATTAGTCACGTTCTTCATGGTTATAATACTCATTTTAGACTAATATGCATGTTTAAATAGTTAAATAGTTTTTTTTAACCCAAATCTTTCATGCTAGGTTGTTTATGTCACTAGTATTAGCATAATCTAAGGGTTGTTATGTTATTTGCTACACTCATCCTAGTTATAAATAAATAGGTCGATGTTAGGGTCTTATATGCTCATTAACCCTTGTTTTTCACTAATAGAATGACTTATTGAAGTGTTATGTCGTAGGCAACAGGTGCACAAATATACACACACAATATTTATTTAACAATTAATATATATATGAAATACACTTGATGATGAGACCATTATCATGGTTTATTTGTGTTCATCATTTTTATATAGGTTGACCTCCCCAGGGCAGTACATGATATGGACCGTGGAGGTGCAAATATAGATCATGGAGGTGCGAATATTGAAGCTAAAGATTATGATCCCATGGAAGATGACACTCATGCTCCAGATAACACATTTGAAGATGATGGTACTAATACATTGATCCATGACACATTTGTTACTGGCACAACTGATAATGATGATCAGGATGATGTTGATGTCATCCATGATATACCTCTACTTGAGAAGGTAGCCACAACCATTTACGAAGGCTCCCAAACAACTCTTCTCTTTGTTGTATTGTTGTTATTAAACTTGAAGGTTATGAATGGTTTATCCAACATAACAATGTCACGTATGCTAAGGTACGTCATATATGTCATTATAGTAGTTAAAGGGTGAAACATGTACCATAAATAAATACTATTAATATTAATAACTTATATTTTTTTTCTATAGATTGATAGGTGAGTTTTTCTTACCACCATCGAATATTCTCCCTTGCTCATACCGAGAATTATGTGCCACTATGAAAGATATTGGAATGGAGTATCAAGAAATAGATGCCTGTTCCAATGATCATATTATTTATCATAAAGAACATGAATTTGCAATAGAATACCCTGAATGTCATACGAGTAGATATATAACAGATCAAATAACAAAAAAGGTGTCTTGCAAGGTTCTTCGTTACATCCCCATTATACCACATTTGCAAAGATTTTTCAGGTGTAGTAGCTTGGAACAATTTATGGATTACCATGCACACAATATAATAGTCAATAAATAATGAAAACTGAATATTATGTGCTGACATCATTAACTAAGAATACTTCAGTGCCTTGAAAGTATCGACTGACAAAAAGATTCTCCTCATAGGTAGCAGTATTGAGTGTTGCACGCCTCATGTTTCTAGCTTGGGATTGAGTGACTACCATACAATGGTGCTCTTAGAAGAATGGAAGACAAGAAGGTGTAAGATTGAAATGAAATGGAGCAAAGATCTTGATTCTGGATTTGGATTTGATTTGATAAGATTGGATTGAATGATTGATGATTGATTAATGATTGATTGATTGATGATTGATTTTTATTTAAAGGTTTTTGGAACAAACCCTAAGCATGACAAGACCTTGTGATGATACAAATACAAAAGGATTTTAAGTGATACCTGTTCTACTTGAAGATGGACTTGTGATCTCAAGAAAAATGGGACATCACTAAGGGATTTAAATTACTTGAGATGGACTGATGGTCTACAAGAAATGTTGTGTTTATTTGAGGATGAAGGTCTGTAATACTTTGATTAAGGTCTTTCAACCTAAAAGGATTGATTTGATTTTATGTGACTTGATCTAATGCTCCAAGAGAAGGAATGATGTTGGATGATGATGGAAGAATTGATGAATTGATTTTAGAAACAAGAAGGTTGCCTAATAATATTGCTCAAGGGTGATAAAGGCATAGTTGATAGGGTAGTTAGCCATGAAATTGTAGATCTTGTTGTTGTACATGATTTTGTCAAATTTCTCACAATACTCAATTTCTTGCTTGATTGACGTGAAATATGTTGATATTCTTTGGATTTGCGAGTAGTTTCTTTCTGTTCTCGATAGACCGGAGGTGTTGGAAGCTTAGACTTCTTATGTTTCTTGGAACTGGTCATGTCATGTGGTGAAAGATTTGGTTTTGACTGAAAAATTGAATGATTTAGGACAAATGGTTTTAGGGTCCCAAAGAAGACCAAATTTTAGATGTCTCAGCAGACTTTGGAGCTCACTATTTTCAAGCGGAGACGACAGTCTCAGACACAGCCAATGATATGCGCAGATGGAAATCTACACAGATGGTGATCTGCACAGACGACGACTTCAGAGTGGAGATGGTAGACTATTGTCAAGGCAATGTGTTGAGATTCTAGATAGATTTTGGACTTTAGTTTGATTTTGGATAAATTTGTTCGATGGAAAGAACCAATTTTAGCATACTCAAACCAGAAAGATAACCAACATGTGTCTTAAAACAATCCAACAAGGGAAAAAGAAACCTTGAGGGATACAAGCAAATGTGACTTTGAGAAACTTTGATACAATTGCAATATTTTGTTTGTGTATGTTCAAGTGACTTTTTCAAGCCACTTATGTTTTTACTTGGTTTATCACAATGAAGACAGTACAAACAATAGCTACCTTAGGAAATTAGATTCGCATGAAATATTATAGGTCCATTGTTTGGTAGTCCTTCAGCTCACACAACAGTGTCACCCCCGAAAGGGTGCCCGTGTTTTTACCTTTTGCCAAGTATTATTGCCATGCTACAAAGATCTCTTTCACAACATAATACCCTGGGACACATATGATGAGAATCTCAAGGGGAGAATCTTCCCTCCCCTTGTACTATAATAAGTCACCATTCGAAGGTGAATCAGGTAGGCTACTATTTTACAATTGCTAATAAGATTCATGGCGTCCCTGTAATCAGTTTGTACAGTGTGAGACACTTAAGTCTCTAGTTCAACCATGCCAATATGCTAAGGATATTCACTTTGTATGGACTACCATTGAACACGACCTGCCTGAGCTTGAAGGAATAAAGCGGACCTTTGGGTCACACCTTATTTCTATACTGACCGAAGGGATTACCAATTTGAGGTCATCTTCTAAAGGGGAAGCACACCCTCTAGACAAGCCTCTCTAGAAGCTTGATTAAGCTGAGCTTTCTCTTCACCCAAGTTCCACGAAGGCGAGGGGAGAGAATACAACTATTGTTTAATCATAGCATCATGTAATTTAAGGGATCTATCTAATGACAAAATAGCTCAAAAGAAGTGTTTAAAAACACTTTTTCAAACACACCAAAAAGAGTTCATTTCTAAATTAAACCTAATTAAAGAAACTAAGTGTTTTCTACCTAAGCAAAAGACACAATAGTGTGATTAAACATGCAAGTTCAATTCATTTCTCATACAACAATGAGGAAAGCATATAAAAAAGTGTGTTTATTTTCCTTAAGTCATTCAAGATTTGTGAAGTTCATTCCCTTATGCATTCAAGATTGTATGTGATTGATTTCTCTTTTAAACAACATTTATTCAAAGACTAATGTTTAAACATATAAGTTCATTTCTAAAAAATCAGTTAAAAATTCAAGGAAACCGGTATGGAAAATAGTTAGTAGTTTTTAGAGCCAAATGTAGCAAAAAAGAATAGGTCATAGGAAAATCATGTAGACGGTGATCTGTGCAGACAGTGATCTACACAGATGAAAATTTACCTGCACAGATGACCGAATAAGAAAATAGTTAGATTTTGTTATAAAAAAGACTTAGCATACATAAATATAATTTTTTTATCAATTTTAACAGCATCTAACTCTTAAAAAATCATCCTTCTGTAAGAAACCCGAGAGTTAAAAAGCCTAAAATCTGATAAAAAATAGTTTAAAACAATGTTATTCTAAGTCTACTTTTAAACAGGCGAAGACGACTGTTTGTATGCATAGATGACGATCTACGCAGACAGTGTTCTGGAAATACAGACGACAGAATCAGAGCGTAGACGGCTCTGCATAAAATTTTTCCAGAACTATGAAAAAGACATGTAAATTGTTATAAAATAGGGACACAACCTCCAATGAGCCAAACAAGTGCACCCAAGCTTTGTTGATTTATTCTTAGAGATATTTGTGGGTGTTCTCTCCCAACATAATATTAATATCCCACTAGATTGATGAATGAAAACTAAAATGCATGCTAATGGATATAATGAAGAGCTCAAGAACAAGTATGAGGAACTTGTATCAAGCCTTCATTAAATGATGAGAATTAATATGCAAAATCTATATTACTATGCTATGAAAGATCAAATGAAACTAAAACTAGATTCATTTCCATTATGCCTAAGATGTGATTTCTAGATTATCTAAGAACATAAACATAAAAATACACTGAGATTCTAGCACTAAATTAGCATGATAACAATGCATAAATGAGAGATGATTTTCTCTTGACAATGACCTCTATTTATATATTCTTTGAAGGAGAGAGAGAGGGGTTGGATGAGGTGGAGCTCATGTGGCATCCGCATAGGTGCCACATGAGGGACACATAATACATGCAAGAGGCCCATTTTGCTCACACATGTGTGAGTAAATTTTGATGTGATGGGTCAAGGTGTACTTAAAGTACACATGTGAAGGATCTTGTAAGAGGTGTAAGAGTTTTGGTGCAATGAAACACTTTTAGAAAGTGTAAGAAGGTGACATCATGGGTGTAAGAAACCTTGTTGGCACCAAATTAGGATTATTTGAAAAAGACAATTTTTAGAAATTTGCTCACACATGTGTGAGCAAATAATTAGGACTAATATGTGAAGGAATCAAGAAAGTAGCCTAGTTAACCTTAGCTAATTAGTGAATAAGTTTATTTGGTGAGAGTGATGTGAGGTATGGTAGGATCTAGGTTCAAATTAGCTTAATCTAAATTAAATTTAGATTAATCATAATTTAGTAGAATTAAGTCAAGTGGAGGAATAAATAAATTAAAAATTTATTTAAAAGGGATTAATAGGGGGTAATGTATATAAATAAGATTTAATACATTAAAGGGGATAGTATTTAAATTAAATTTAAATACTAAGGAAAGTGAATCGTATTTAATTAAATAAATAGAAGAATATAGCAAATATAATTAATTAATTAAAATTAATTATAATGCTATGGGAATATTAATTAAATTAATATAAGGACTATTTTAGACTTCTACACTAAGAATTAGTGATGCTTGTTTTGTTCATAACTAAGAACACTTTGTAAACAGAATTACTTTGTAAGGGTTGTAAGCTCAGTTGGACCCTGACAGGGTGTTGTGAACCTTTAACAGGGTTGTAATTCCTTTAACAAGGAAATGTGCTATGTAATATTCAGCTCCTAACAGGGTTAGGTCTCCTAACAGGGACATTATACTTTAGTACATATTTGTGGGTACCATCCCCACTGGAGCTTTCCCTTGGCCAGGGTTTCCTCGAAAACAAAATATGGTGTTATGAGCACTGTGTCATTTGCTTATATTCTTTTCTTTACTGCAAGTTTATGGTTAATGTTTTAATGGTTGAAGAATTTAATTAAGTGCTATAATATTGATTCACCCCCCTCTTAGTATTACCCAATCCTAACATTTAGTATCAGAGCTTCTGGCCCTTGGAGAGAAATTCTAACAACTTAAGGGAGATCATAATGGATTTGGACAATTTGCAAGAAAACTTTGATGCTACACTTGAAGACCTGGACAAAGCAAAAGAAGAAAATGGAGAGTTGAGACTCAACATGCAAAGAGCTGAGAAATTTATAAAGAAACTTAAGGAATAACTTGAGCTTTCCAGAAGTCAAAGACAAGATCTTATGGTTAAGATAAAAGAGGATTCAGATGAAGACAATTTAGATAAGGTGAGGCAACTAAAAGAAGAGAATGAGACTCTGAAACCTGAAAATGAGACTATGACTAAAGAGATACAGATAAAAAAGGATGCTAAGAAGAAAGTTAAAGAAGATTTAAAAAGTGCATTAGATCAAATGAAGAATGAGGCTAACAACTAAAAGAAAAAGTATCTAGAAATGGAGAAATACAATCAAATTATAAAAGGTGAACTTGTTGAAGTAAATAAATCTATTGAGAAGATTGATGCTGAGAAACCTTCTATTGAAGAATCTAGAGATAAGATCAGACCCTTCAGAGGTAGATGATTTGGTTGCAACAAATTTGGAAACATGAAGAGAGACAGTAGAGGTAATTCCCATTTTAGAACTTTTTCTGGTTATTGTTTTAATTGTAATGGATATGGGCACAAGAAAGAAGAATGCAGAAAACCTAATCAATCTGGATATAGAAAACACAATGAAAGAGAATCTATAGTGAAACCTACATGCTACAAATGTAATAAAATTGGACACATTGCGAAGTAGTATAAGCTGCAAGTTAATCAAGAAAGAAGACCTCCTATATGTTACAAATGCAATAATCCAAGACACATAATGAAGTTTTGCAGGTATAATGGATACGACAACAAAAGAGTACCACCTTCTATAAATTCATAGAAGAATGGAAATGATATTGGTAAGAGTGTTGTAGTTTTGAAAATAGATTTTGAAAGTTTTTTTAAGAAATCAGAAGATAACAACAGTGGCAAGATATGGAAGATCAAAGAAACAAGTGAGACATCAGTTCATGGAGAGTCAGTAGATGCTACTGGATCTTCGTCTGATAGTAGTAAAACAAAATCAACCTAATTGGTTGATCATGGCCTTAGGGGGAGCATTGGATACAGACATCAGAATATATCCTGCCCCAAAATTTTTGGATTGAGCTCGAGTGAGCTTAGGTATGAACTCGGCCGACATCATGAAACACACATCTGAGAGCACAACATTAGCTGACGCATATATTTTGTTTGCGAGATCTAATAGATGACTAGAAAGTATTAACTAAAAGTGAAATTTATGACTTAAACTTGTATAAAGCACCATTTGATGACCTATCTCTTTACAATTTGACGAAGAGTGAGCTAAGGAGATCAGAGAGAAGAAAGATTCAGTCTATTATACAATTGTCATGTGTGATCGATTGAAGCATAAACTCAAAATTCAGGGGAAGAAAGGTATTTACATCATCTAGCTATGGATGCACCTATTATTTTTGATGTTTTAGATCAACCTAGGTACAAATTTAAGAAACATCCATTTAAGTCCTGTGAAGAGGATCCCGAAGGAGCATTTTCTCAAACCTCGTATGGCATATTACACGTAGAAGATATTAGGGCTTACATACATTATAAGTATGATATACTAGGAATTGATGAGATATAAAATGAGATGGAGTATATGTCTGATAATGGAATCATGAAAGAAGAATACAAACACATTCATTAGTTAAGCATAATGAAAATTATGGACTTATGCAAATTCGATGAAGATGAATGGTTCAAGATATTGTTGAGTAGGGTATGATCAGTTCATTTGGATAGGTGATTAGCCTGTGAAGATTTGTAGTGACCTAATTCATGAAATCACTAGACTAGACAACACCAGAGTCATTCCTACTGTAGAAAAATATGTAAAGAAAGAATTTGAAACACTAACTCATTCTAAATAGGACAGGCGGTCAATGACCGTGAATGACATCTTTCAGTAAGATGTGAGACTTATTGCTATGATACTTGGATATAAAATCAACTACAAAAGTAGACCTAACTTAGTGCAGGAGTAATCATGATGGCATGGAGAATGGTGAAGGAGAATGTGAAATATAGCCTATGCAAAGTTCTGGCACAATAATTTCTTCAAAATGTGAAGCTAGTGAAGAAAGACAGAACTAAGACCTTTAGATTTGGTTCATTATTGATGCATATGTTTATACACATTGAGTAAAAATTTCTTGGATTACACCCTAGTGGATGGAAATCTGGGATACCTACTAGTATTCTAATCTCACAAAGCTACAAAAGACAAAATAGTACATGGGTTGATGTGGAATTGTTTTATATGAATAAGATCCTTCAGAGACAAATGAAAACCAGTTACAAGATACATGTGAACATTGTTGAAAAATACAAGGATACAATCTATTTCATGGTTGAAACTGATTGTGCATGTTTTGAAGTAGTCACACCAAGAAAGAAGTGGTGTTATCCCATGGGTTATGAAGTAAGTTCAGAGGTACTTACCATGCAAGTAGAACATTTTCTTGCATCAGAAGTTGATACATTAGAAGAAAGATGGGGAACATATGATGAGAAATTAGCTAAGGTGAGAGAAGAATAGACTAGAGGTTTGAGGAAAAGAAAAATTGAAAACCTTGTGCATGAATGTGGTGTAAAACTAGGATTGACAAAAAAAGAACTGAAAGAAGTGAAAAAGAAGATGACAGATAGATCTCTTGGACTGGAAAGTGAAAGTACTATACTCCTTCCCACTCCCGAGGTAGAAATGGTAGACATTCCACCTCCTCCATCACAATAGACATCACAAATAGAGAACATTACTCCCAGAGTAAACACTAGATCAAGCATGCAGACATCGCCTAAAGAACAAAGCACAGTAAGAGAAGAGAAGAAAACTGACAAGCACATATGGAATCTTGACATAAAGATGATAGAGAAGAGAGAAATAGAACAAGGTAAACTAGTCACAATTGATAGATACTATGACAGGTATGGAGATTCATACAAGCTTAAGATTGAAGACATTGTGATTGATCATTTACTTACTTTCAAAAAGAATCTATTAGAAATTGAAGGAAGTATACCTAAAGATTTGTATGGAAGGTTGGAGACAAGAAAAAAATTAGCACAGATTGAGGATGATACAATCAGGAATCAGGAAATTGATATCATGTTGCCTGTAATATCCTTACAAGAAAGGGAAATAATATTAAAGGAATTGAAACCTTTGCTAAGGACCAAGGTAAGATTTTTGAAAATCATGGCTAGGAAATATGATGAAGTTACTGAGGAAACTCAGAAGGCACTAGAGAAGATATTGATGAATACTACTTCTGAAAAGCCGCCACCACCTTGTGTGCTAAAAATGTGTCACACTTCTATGAGTTATTCCATCCAAGGTTGCTCAAGAATGAGGCCTCAAATATTGACTCATAGCTCCCTAGTCATAGAGTGCAAAGGTGTGTGATGAAGGCCCTCAGATTGACCTAGTTGTGCCTATGCAAGTACACTATGAAAGGAGAGATTCAATGCATGAAAATGAAATATATTCTATATGATAACAATGCAAGAAAGGAAATTAATCTATTTGATAACAAAGCATGATTATTCTATGAAAGGAAATACAAACGCAAGATTAATCTATGAAAGGAAACATGAATCTAATCTAACATGAAAGTGCAAAATTAATCTAAATGAATTGTCATGGGGCATGAAAGAAGAAGACAAGAAGAAAGAAGTTGCAATATCCAAGATCAAGTGCTCAAAATCTCCTCCAAAATTTCTCTCCAAACCTCCAGCATAACAATAGCCTAAAATCTTGATTATAAAATGAGAAGAAGAGGTTTCCTTTTAAAGAGAAATGGACGGTGGAGATTAAGAGGCAAAATCAAAGGCCATGATTAAGAGGCAAAAAAAACACCACTTAGGAAGATGTGTAGAAAAAGGAACTTTATTTATTTTTTATTTCATTTATTTCCTTTTTCAACAAAGAGGGATTTAAGTGGGGGTTTTATTTAATTCAAAGAGGGATTTTATTTTAATTAAATAAGATTATTTAATTTAATTAAAAGGGATATTTTAATTAAATGAGATAATATTATTTAATTAAGAGAGATTTTAATTAAATAAGATAAGATTATTTAATTAAAAAGGAATTTTAATTAAATAAGATTATTTTATTTAATAAAAAGGAATTATTTTCTTTTAATTAAATAAGATAATTGATGAAATGATCAAACCTTAGGAAATATTGAAATAATTGAATTAATTATGATTTGATCAATAAAATTGATTTAAATTGAAAATGTTGTAAAGCATTGATTCAGGAATTTGATAAATTGATAAATTGATAAATGGGGGCCCATAGTCCAAGTGACCATTTGAGGGTGCATACATTTTCCCCTCTTTGACTAATGTGTGATCTTTATAGGAACACATGTAGTCAAAGAATGCAGTTGAAGTGTGAGATCAATTTGGGATCACAAAACAACCCAAACGTGTGATCTTTATGGGAACACATTAGGACAAAGATAAGTTGTTTGAAAAAAAGACAAGGTCAACACCCCTGTAAATAGGTAATTGACATGTCCAAGATAAGAATCTCAGGCAAGGTTGCCCCAAGTGGAGCACTTGATAGGATTGATAAAGCTGAATCAAGGATTGAAGTTTGATAGGTACTGCCCCCTTGTGATTGAAATCAAAATGAGATAGAGGAGAAACAACCAATTGATAAATTTGATCAAATCAAACTAAAAAAAATGTTCTTGATGTAAGATGAAAGATATATGGATCAAAGAACCAAGGTAGATCATCAAGCATGAAATATTATGCCCCAAGGTTGAATTAGAAGAAAAGAAGTGGGATGAATGGGAATAGAAGATAGAAGTTTGGAAGAGGTGGAAAGAAATGGAGAGAAGAAAGAGAATTTTCCTTAAGAAAGAGAATGCCCCAAAATTAATCAACTGTTTAAGATAGAAAATTTTGATTGAGATCACAAAAGAAGATAAGGAAATGAAGATCAGAACGTGATCATAGTTTATTAAAATTCCACAAGAAAGATGAAGGAAAACCCTCTTAAACTCATAATGCAGCCTAAAAATGCAAACTAACATGAGGTCTAACAATGCAAGCTATATGAAAATGCAAAGGTGTACTTGGAATAGAGCAACTGTAACATAGGATTTTGTGTTCATCATTCATTAGAGAATGTTAAGGAACTTATTTTCATTATTGGGCCATTATTAACGGACATCGAAAAATCACACAATCATCACTATTCACAAGTGCAATTATGAAGATATGAATGTGATTTATATCATATTAGAATGTGGAAATATTCTAACATAAGCATCAAAGACATAAAGGTCAAGATGACTGTGATGTTAGCTTACCCAATTTAATATATCAAAACCATGCTCGTATCAAGATATAGAGGCCAGGATGACCAACAAAATGGTTGTGAAAAAACAGTGAAGCATAAAGGAGGAAGCAAATAAAAACATGTTCTATGCCCCAAGTCCTCTAGTTATGCATCATAGAGAGACTTATGAGACAAAGACACTCAATGAAAATCAATAACAGTCAGCACACAAAGAAAAGATCATGACATAGATCAAGCATTAAATGTTGTGTTTAAAAATTTAAGTGTGTTAACTGATACTGAGTTTTGATGATAAGGATCGAATGCCCGCAAGAAGGTAAGACCACATGACAAAACTAGGTAAGACCAAACTGATGTGTTTAAAAACACTCAATGTTAGGGTTGTATTGAAAAATACAGTTGAGGTGGTGTTGAAAAATACCATTTGTGAGATGTCCTAAATACTAATGCATCCAAGAGACCAAAGCTAACACAGTTATGCCCCCTAGACAAAGACCAAGACCAATTCCAAACCAATGCAAAAAGGACAAGGCATGATTGAGAAAGGCTAAGTGTCGCAGACACACACTAAGAAATAGGGGTGCAAAGGCCTCAAGTAGCTCCCGTTTCCAGGTTTTCACCACTTAGATTTTATTACAATTTTTTCTCTTTCATTTTTTTTCTTCTTTTTTTTTCAGGACTTTTTATAATTTTTTTGAATTTTATCTACCAAGGCACCTATTTCTAGGTTTTCACCAAGGCACTTTTTCTTTTTTTTTTTGAATTTTTGAATTTTTAAATTTTTTTGTATTTTTTGAAACATATAATTTTTTTGAAGATACATCAAAGCATCTATTGCTAGATTTTCACTAAGATGATCATTTTTTCACGACATTTTCTGATTTTTAGAAATTTTGACAATATATCATTTTTTAAGATTTTTTCAGGATCAATAATTATGTACAAAGGGTGCCCCCAAACAGAATGGGCATCAAAATCCCAAGCAAGATCACATCGCATAGTCCCAATGTTTTGGCCAGGTGGAGGACAAGAGGGATTAGCAAGCTGGTGGAAGAGATGGAAGACAGGAGAATGAAGGAGAATGAAGGGAAGAAATCCTCAAAGGCAAACTCCTCAAGAGTACCCGAGCTAGGGAAAAAGAAACATCATGTAAAGCACATTTGGACAAGAATGAAAGTCTAGCATAGGATACATCACAAAAGCATAATGCAAGAGCATGAAAGGATGCAGTCCAAAGAAGTAGACATGTCAAGAGGCTTCATATCACCATGTTTTACTCTTTTTTTTTATTAGATCAAAACCAAAGGGGAAAGGGATAGCGATAGGCAAAAATGAATGGAGGAAAATAGATATGAAGGCTAAACATGAAAGGAATGAAAGCAAGATCATAGTAAGATATCTCACAAGATAGCCCAAATGTTCGTGTATAGATCAACATTGTCAAGATCAAAGATAGAATATGGAATGAATGAAAGATGTAGAAGAACTACGCATGATGCCTCACTACCAGGTTTTCATCACAGAACCTATCCAAGGCACCACAAGGGAGTGGTTTTCACCATAGGACAAAATTATTTCTCTTTAATTTTTTTTTATTTTTATTTTTTTGTGAAGAAAGCAAGATTTTTAGATAATACTCCTTGAAAGGATAAACTATGATATGCCAAGGATTCAAAATGATATGCTCAAAGATGCTGATAGGGAAAGGAAGATGAAATAGAAAAATGGAGGATAAGGTTTTATGCAAAGCGAGTGAGGTTGGAAGATATGAGGAATAGACAAATGAGGAAAAATGATACAAGGTAGAAGGATAGTGAATGGAAGGATTGTGAAAGGGTAGACAGAAAGGAAGGAAAGATCAACATCAATACACACCTTGAAGGGTGGCGAGAGGATGGAGGAAATTTGAATGAAGGAATACGTGAAGGAATATGGTGAATGGATAATAGAGGTTGCGGTTTAGGTGCATGGAATGAAAGAATGTTTTTGGAAGAAGATGAAGTGGAAGCCTATGGAAGCTTGAATGTCAATTTCACTTGTTGCTCAACATGAGACTCTTTCAAGAGATACTTTGGAATCCATATAGTAGTAGGATTTTCATTTCTTTTTGATGATTTAGAGAGAATATCTTCAATGATGGATTTTGGAACCCATACTTGTGTTGTAGTTTTCTTCTTAGATATATCTTTTGACTTTATGCCCCCATGCCGATTAGAGGAGACATGGCGATCTTATTTTTTAGATGGATTCTTGTATTGCTTATTTTTCTTGTATTGAACATTCAAGTTTCTTCCAAAAGACTTGGGACTTGTGGAGGAAGAAAAATAATATGAATGGTTTAAATGGGTGGATGGATGAAAAGGATTCAAGGGTATGCATCTATGTTGATCTTGAGGAAAGATAGGAGATGGAGGGATGTAAGGACCCAAGATGGATGACTAATTAGGAGAGTTAGGAGGGGAAAGTGAAGGGACATAAGG
>MU223097.1:3168259-3178662 GCA_018584345.1 Thuja plicata | reverse complement strand
ATTATTTAATTAAAAAGGAATTTTAATTAAATAAGATTATTTTATTTAATAAAAAGGAATTGTTTTCTTTTAATTAAATAAGATAATTGATGAAATGATCAAACCTTAGGAAATATTTGAAATAATTGAAATAATTATGATTTGATCAAGCAAATTGATTTAAATTAAAATATTGCAAAGCATTGATTCAAGAATTTGATAAATTGATAAATGGGGGCCCATAGTCTAGGCGACCATTTTAGGGTGCATACAAAGACGTCTCTCCATCCACCTTGGGTGTCTTTGTAGATTTTTCTTCTGTTTTCTTCTCTATCTCATCCTTCTTTTCTTCTTCACTCTTATCTTTCTTCTTGTCCTTTACCTTTTGTGTTTCTTTCTGATTTTGATTAGTAGAGTTATCTTTCTGATCATTGGTAGCAGCTTGCTCTGCAGTGGTGTTCTTTGTAGTATCTGTAGTGTCTATTGCATCAGCATTACCTTTATCTTCAGGTGTGCTTGTGTCCTCTGTAGTAGATCCATCATTACCCTCTAGTATATTTATTGCCCTCATTAATACAGGCATGTTGCTCTGAGTTGTAGCTTGGGTTGTATCTAGAGTGGTGTCCTACTTGTGGGTTTAATCTTTAGATCAGTGGCATCCTCATCTTTTTGTACTTGGTCTACAGGGTCTGGTTCTATTAAGTCCATGATTGAAGTGTCCTACACTGTCTCATCAGCAATATTAATTTCTTTACCATCTGATGTCTGCAATTCTTGTTGTTGTCCCTGATCCTTAAGTGTTATGAATATAACACCATCTTTCTTCTATGGATCTTTATCAGAGTCATAATTTGTGATTTCTTGAATGTCAAGATCATCCATGACTTTGTCCAAGTCAATTTTCTCCATATCTTCACTATTGTCCAAAGCAATGTGCTGAGGACTTGCCTTGTCTTTCTCCTCCTCTCTATGAGGTGTGTCGATGAGAAGTAACTGATTCTCACTACTTGTTGACTCTGTCGGTAGATCTAGGAGTTATCTCCATCTTGCTTTAGTCATTATGTCCAGCTCTATGAACTTGTCCTCTAACACTTTGTATGCCCTTATTTTGGCTACAAATTTACCTAAATGCTTTTTCATTATTTCTTTGATTTCTTCAATTTTAAATTCAGGAGGCATTAGTTTGACAAGTACCCTCTCCCTTATTTCTCTATTAGTCTGTAGAGCATATTACCATTGTTGGGATAATCTTTTCCCTAGCTCTTTTGGTATTTGATTGATAAATTCAGCTGGTATATATTTATACTTGACCATTGACCTTATAATTGCATCTTGTATCTTTTTTTTGGTCCTCTGGTTTTAATGTATCCCATTGTCTGATTTTCTTGTCAGACATGGTGACAGATGCAACAATATGTTCAACAACCTCATCAACAGTTTGATTCCTAAAATTCTCCTTTACAACATCGGGTTCATCATCTTTAGAGTCCTCTATGTCAGCCTTAGTTCTGACCATTATTTTTCTCCTCTTTGGGGGTGTTGCCTTTATAGTTTTCCATTTTGTTTTCTTTGTTGTTTGTTGCTTCCTCTTATAGGTCCTTACTTGACCTTTCTTAGGAGGTGTGGTGTCAATTTTAGTAGTTTAACTCTTTGTTCTCTGCTTTTTTTATAGGAGGTGGAGGTGTATCAGATTCAATCTCCTCAAAATCTGAATTGTGTTCATCTTTTCCTTCTCCGATGGTGCCTTGTTCATCAGTTTCCTCTAGTTTTTCCTGTTCCTCCTCTGTAAATGATATAATCTTCTTGAGATTATTAACCATCTTATCCTTTTTATTGATAGCCTTCTTTATTTCTAGTCCTCTTTTTATCTTAGATCTGGCCTCTTCATAGGTTCCAAACCTTGGTTTTTTGCTGTCAATAGGCTCATTGATCAATGCATCAATTGCATTTGTGGCTTGATCTATGTTGATTTCATAGTCTAGTGGTGCTCACCAGGATATTCTTGGTACAACCAGTTTGATGTGGCTGAAATCTGTGTCCACCATAAAACATATTTCATCCCTATGTTCTTCAACAAGTTGTTCAGGGATCCTTGTCCTTTCCATCATCTTTTCCTTGAATTCAAGGAAGTATGTAGTCATAAAAGATTCAAAATTGTCTCCTAGAGACTTAATTAATTCACTAATATATAATGTTACCGGTTTTGTAGTGTCCCATTTTAATTTTCCTATTGAAGGATAGTACTCTTGAAAGTAGAAAAAGAAACACATGCTAAGTGAGCCGAACTTACATGTGTTGGTCTTTGTGGACCTGATTGTGTTCATGTTTTCATCAATTTGTTTCAACAGGATCTCACATAGATCCATCTATATGCCCTTGGTTACAATCTTGTAAGCCTTGCTTACTAATGTTGCAGATATGATGTTCAACCTGCTTGCTTGAAAGATTTTATAACCAATCACACATGCACTGAACCTCAATTCCTCGTTGGTGATGGTGTTTACTTTCAAACCTCTATTGTCCCATTCAACTTTTGTGAGTTTTGTGACTTCTAGCCTAGAGGGATGCTTGTGAGCCTTGGGCTTGTCAGTTATTGGATAACCAGTGATAGCGTGAAGGACATCCTTGGTGATTTGTTTGAGTTGATCTAACCACAACTTCGGGTCATGCAATCTGCTAAGTACCAACCTAATCCAGTCGTTCTTGAAGTCCCTTGGGAAATATAGGGAATTGGTTATCCCTTTAACCTCTAATTGTTTATGCTCTTCTTTTAGGTTCCCTTCTGCATCAAAATTCTTCTTATAAGCTTCATCCATCTCTAGATCTCCTATTTCGACGATCTTGCAATGAATATAAGACCTAACGTCTTCTATGAGCAAAACCCTAGGTGGAATTTCAGAAAATGTGCCAGTTTCATCGAGTTGTGATTCAATCTCTACGAATATCTTATATTTGGGCTCTACACATGTGCTATTCTTAATAAACTTAACCACATTCTTTTTGTCACTCTTAATCTTTATGGTTCTCGACGTGGTTGCCATTAATTTTCAAGTTTCTAGGGCTTTCTTGAAAAATAGTGAAAGAGATCCTTCGATGCCTTTGGTACTTACTTTGATCCATGATAGTGGTGAAAGATCTATTTTTTGTGTGCTTGGATCGACTTGTGGATGCTCTACTTTACATACTTTATTCACTTTGTTTTCTCTTTTGCTTTCTCTTCAAATCGCGGGTGCAAAATGAAGTTTTCCCGTCATCTATTTATAGCCTTTTTTTCCTAAGTCTTTTTCATAAATGCTCAATGACTCATTGGTACATGAAGACAGAGTTCATCAGAAAGAATTTTAAATTCATCGTCAGTGTTGACATGATGCTCGAAACTACTGTTAACAATTTTTCTTTTACCGATGAATATCGATATTCTGTCGTGACAATTTTGTAACTTTTCCTTCCTACTGACAGGTGTTGGGTTACATTGGTAACTTAACCATTTTATGTGTTGACCCACAATTTTTGGTAAGTGTAAACAACTCATCCATTATGTTCACTGATTATTTTTGATATGTGTATACCAACAAGGTTGTTTTCTCATAATTGGAACAAGTAACATAATATGCATCTTTATTATGTAGATTTTCACTATGTATCAATTTGTATAATAGAACTGATGCAATATATGACTTGGTATAGTGCAGTTCCATACTTACTTGTTCAGCTCAAGTGGGGGTGGTGATGTCACCAGATCCATTGGATGGGGTGTCACCATTTGCATTGCTTGAATATTTTCTCCACATTTTGTCTCTAGCCCTCTGAATATATTCAATGGTGTTTCCATTGGGATATGTGCTTGTATCTATCATTCGGTCTTTGCAATCTTTCTTGAGATGACCAACTTTGTGACAGTGTAAGCATGCCATTCCAGGGTTTGACCAACCTCTAGACCTTTTGTTCCATGCTTTCATGCAGTTTGCAGAAATGTGACCATTTCTACCACATGTTGTACAATTTTTCCATGTATTGTAGTCCCATACATATTGATTACCGATTCTCTTTGGTTGATAGGGATTTTCTTGACCTTTTGGCTTCCATGCTTGCCTTTTCTTTTTTCAGCATTCAAGAGTTGTGTGCCCATTCATTTTTCATATAGGAAAATATTTGTCCATGTAGGTTTCCTTCTTTGGTTGTTCCATCTTAGACTTACATTCATATGATTTATGTCCTTTCTTGTTACATTTATAACAGAATCTTATGAATGAAGATGTAGATTTAGGAATACCTTTCATTTTGCCTTGACATACATTGGATGTGTGGCCTTTCTTTCCACAGTACTTGCATGTCATCTTTCTTGGTCTTGAATTTTCATAGACATTCTTTGGATTGCCTTGATTTGATGATTCTCCATTTTTGGTAAAGCCTAAACTGTTGTTGTTTTTCACTCTTCATTGTCCTTCAAGAAAACCATCCATTCTTTCATTGCTCTCTTCATCCTTTCTGATAACTTCATTATGTTGTTGCTGAATTCTAATCTCATGCTTTAGTTTTTCATTTTCTTCTCTTAGTTCACCGATAGCCTGCACTCTTTCAACGAGTTCTATATTCATTTTGTTTTCTTCTTGACTCATTAGAATAATCTACTTTTTGATCTCATGGTGATGCTTAGCATGTCTTTGAACTCCTTTTTCTGTAGCTTCTCTATAATCTTCCTTCTATCATCAATAGAAAGTGTTATTTCCATTTCAGCTTGTCTAGCAGAACTCATCACATCAATCATTCTTACCATCTGGCTCTCTTGACCGATTTTTAGCATCTTTATTTGCTCTGTCAGATGTTGATTGATCTCCTTTAGATTTGTGATGTTCTCTTCTGATGTATCTGATGTATTACTTGCATTGGATCTTGAAGATTCAAAGAAATGTGGAATCTCTTCTTCTTGATAATATTTTTCATTGCTCCGGGTTGCCATACCTTTCCTCTCATCAAACAACTCTCTCATCTTGATTCTAGCTTCTTTATACTATTCATAGAACATCTGTATTTCAAGTTTTTTATTCTCAATATTCTTATCAAGTTTGTACTTCTCCATTGTATGATCTTTGCTCTTAAGCCTTTAAGCTTTTTCTTGAAGAGACTTAGCTCTGATACCAATTGTTGGAATTAATGAGAAGTAGTACTAAGAGGGGAGGGGTGAATCAGTACCTCTAAAACTTTTAACTCTTTTCACCATTCATCATTAGTAATCACTCATTACTGCATTACCGACCATTACTATTGCTCCTTCTTATGCATGTGACATTAATTCATAATCTTTAATATTTTGTAACATTCATAGAAACATTCATGAAAGTAATAAACACAAAACACAAGATATGGTATCACAGAAAACTCATGTTAGGAAGTAAAAGTTGCGATGGGGATGGAACCCACAAAACTTCACTATCTGGATAATGGAAGGGAGTCGGTAAAGGCTTACAATTAATCACTTTTGATGATCTACCCTATTAGGAGTATTAAGGTGGAGACCTCTTAATATCTACTCTGTTAAGAGCTTTAGCAACACTGATTTAAGTGTGCACTCGGTTAAGAGATTTACAATAAGACTGTTAAGTCCACCTTTCTTGAAAGGATTTATTATGTGTACTACACTTGTTAGAATGAGTACATATGATTGAGCTAACTGTATGCAATCTACAATTGCTGATTATAGATCCATTAAATCTCTCATAATAATAATATCACCTTAAGTGACTGATTAATACCTTTCTCTGCTCGTCGGTAGCCTGTGTTCTTGTTCTTGAAACTAATTTGATTCTTTTCTATCCATCTGCATGAATTCTCTTGTCTGGTCTCTAGATGCTCTCCATGGCTAAAATCTTCATTGAAAAACAACTATTTACAATAGATTGAGCATCTATTTATACAAGTGTTTGACCTATCTTAGAATCACACAGTACAATGTTAACTCTTAGATCCAAGGTTTACAACTTGACCTTGATCTTTAGTTTGCATGTTTTAAATCAGTAAAAATAATTAAAACAATAATAAATACATTGCTTCCTCCGCATATAATGGATTTAAAAGAAAATAAAGAAGCTATAAATACAACTTCAGTGATTTATCAGACATGGAAAGTCAGATCCACTTTTTGCAGGATGTAACTGACTGTCAGTTCTTGGTTGTCGGTTTGAACTGATTATCAGGTTCCCTTCATTTGTCGGGTTCCTCTATGTGATTTTTCATCAGGTTGCACTATTGTTACTCATTGGGTTCCATTAACCTTTTTGTCATTGGATAACATTGAATAGTGTTTATCAGGATGCTTTGAACTTTGCAGTATTGGGTAACTTTGGCGTCGGGTAGTGTTGTGCCCTGTCTCTCGATGTAGTGTAAACCGATGGTGCAGATTATGTTTTTCCTTGTGTATACTAATGGAAAAATATAATGCCTTCAGATAAAGGTGGTGAGTTTACTTCAAACTTGTTTAATATCTACTGTAAAGAGCATGGAATATATAGACAAACATTTTCTCCTAGAACACCACAATAGGATGGGATAGAAGAGAAAAGAAATAAAACAATATTAGATGTTGCGAGAACTATGTTGTTGGAAGGAAATGTATCACATGTTCATTGGAGAGAATTTTTTGGTACTACTATGTACACCTTGAATAGAATTCAGATCAAAGAAGGTACAAGTAAGACTCCTTAAGAATTATGGTTTAATCACACTCCTACTCTAAAATCTTTCAAAATATTTGGAATTAAATGCTATATCAAAAGAGATGATGAAATAGGGAAGTTTTAATCTAGAAGTGATGAAGGTATCTTCCTTGGTTATTCTACTAAGACCAAATCCTACAAATGTTTCAATCTAAGATTGAGGAAGTTGATTGAAAGTGTTAATGTGAGGATATATGAAAGGTTTCAGATTCAAGAGAGAATGTATGACTATGGTCAGATTGCATAGATTAAGGAGATCACTGTAAATCCTGGAGACCTTTGGAAATTGATAATAAGATCAAAGATTAATCAAATGAGATTAATGAAACTCCTAAGACTCTGAGGTATGTTAAGAAGAACCATCTTGAAGATTAAATCATTGGTGATGCAAATAGAGAAATGATGACTAGATGAAAAGTGAGAGATGAAATTTGTTTGATTTCTCAAGTTGAACCAAAAGCTACTGACAAATCATGTAGAGATGAATCTTGGACTAAATCTATGCAGGAAGAATTAGAACAGACAAAGAAAAACAACACTTGGGAATTGGTTCCAAGGCCTAAAAACAAGAATGTGATAGGAACTAAATGGGTTTTCAGAAACAAAATGGATGAGGAAGGAACAATGGTAAGAAATAAGGCTAGACTAGTTTGTAAAGGCTACTCGCAACAAGAAGGCGTAGACTTTAAAGAGGCATTTTCTCATGTTTCTAGGTTGGAAGATGTGAGACTATTTCTTGCTTATGCCACACATAAAGACTTTAAGGTATATTTGATGGATGTGAAATCTACATTTTTGAATGTAGATTTGGAGGAAGAGGTATACATAGAGTAACCTAATGAATTTCCTTTGACAGAAGATCTAGACATGGTCTGTAAACTAAAGAAAGTATTGTATGGAGTGAAACAAGCACTGAGAGCATGGTATGCAAGACTAGATAGGTATCTACTTCATCTTGGTTTTAGAAAAGGTAATGCAGATAGTAATTTATACTTAAGAACTGGTGAAGATGGAATTCTAATCATAGAAGTTTTTTTTATGATATCATTTTTGGAGGTAATGATGAAATGAGTAAAAGGTTCTCTAAAGAGATGGAAAATGAATTTGAAATGCCAATGATTGGTGAGATGAAATTTTTTCTTGGTTTTCAAATTAATCAGAACAAGAATGGTATTTTTAAATCTCAGACCAAGTATCTTAAGGAGATGTTGAAGAAATTTGGAATGGAAGACTGTAAACCTGTTGGGAAACCTATGGTGAATGGTTATAAAATTACTCATAATGATGAAAATTAGAGTGTTTTTTAGACAAAGTACTGATCAATGATTGGAGGTCTACAATATCTAACTCACATTAGATCATATATTTCCAATGTAGTTGGAATTGTGGCAAGATATCAAGAAGATCCTAAAGAGACACACCTTTCTATTGTGAAAAGAATTTCAGATATCTTAAAGGAACAATAGAGTATGGATTATGGTATGAAAAATTTGATGACTTTATTTTACATTCTTATATTGATGTTGATTGGGAAGGTAGTGTGGATGATAGAAAGAGTACAAGTGGAGGAGCATTTTTCCTTAGAAACAGGCTAGTTTCCTGGTTAAGTAAGTGTATGCGTGAAAATGGGAAAGTACCTGCAAGCTGCACACACACACACACACTTCAATTGAGGATAATAAGCAGGATTGTATAGCTCAGTCTACTACTACATTTGATTATGTTGTTGCTGCTATAAATTGTACACAAGTTGTTTGGATGAAATAAATGTTGAAGGACATTGGAATAATTTTTGATGACCCAATGGTTATCCATTTTGATAACACTAGAAAAGTGAATATTTCAATGAATCTTTTAATTCATTCAAAGACTAAACATATTTCTATTAAGTATCATTTCTTGAGAGACAAGATAGCAGAGAAGGAGATCAGATTGGAGAATGTTAACACGAAGGAACAAATAGAAGATATATTTACAAAACCTTTGCCAAAAGATGCTTTTGAGTATCTCAGAAGCATGCTTGGGGTGAGATCCCCTCCCTGTAGTAATTAATTGATGCAGGAATGCATCAGTCCAGTAGCTTTCAAAGCTATATAATTTTATGGAGTTGATGTATGGATCTACTCCTCAAAAGGAGTGATCGTTGAACACTACAAAAAATATTTGGGTAATCTTTACCCCAGGTTGTTAGACATGAAGATTTGAAAAAGCTACACCTTGTAGAATTTTGATGAAGAGTTATGGCACCCTTTTCCATTGTTGTCAAAGGGGGAGAGATTCTATGTGAAAATCCCTACTATTTTAGGGAGAATTATGTTGAGGATATTGAGAAGATTGTATTGAGATTTAGCACTTTTTGGGTTGATGGATTTTCCCATATGTTTCCATCAATGCCACAGGGGGATATTGTTTGATGATGTTGGAATTGACTACTACTGATGTTGTTGGCATTCATTGTTTGTCACTAATGTCAACATATGTTTATGTGAAGGAAGTACAGACTAGTTATGATGATTGACAGAAGTGTACGGATATTGCATGGATGAATCAGATCGGGAGAAGATGGGGATATGTAGAAGGATATATGATGATCTTATTTCTAAGTTTTCTTGGATTAATATTTCATATTGGATGAGTTACATATGTTTTGGTGAAGACTAGTTTCTGGACTATGACAATGATGATTAACAAAGCGAGTCTTTGTGTTTTGAGTATATCTTACAGGCAATGATGATTCAGGTTACACAAGCTTAAGGGATGATAGAAGATATGTTCAAGAATTTTTTTTTGGGCTGTAAGTTGTATTATTATTGATGACATCATTTGTGGTGTGTGTTTTGAAGGAGACCTATTTGGGGCTGACTTTAGAGATGTAGCGTGTATTGCGTATTGCAAGCACAGATTTTGGATCTTGGATTATATCTAATGTATTGTAATTGATGTATACTTATTATAGGTACTGTGTGTATCTTAGAAAGGGGTTAAATATTTTTGTATATTAGGAAAGCTCAATTGGCCAACCTTATCAATTATTGTAATAGGGTATATATGAGAGATATTTTCTTTTGAAAAGATGTATGTGTGTGTATGAAGAGAAGGTGATTGACAGAGAAGTGAGGAAGCTACGAAGCTTGATTGACTATTGGATGTAGAGCAGAGGATATGTTCATTGTACTTCATTGGAACTGACCAAGCAAAGATTTTCTATCAGACAGTTCATTGGATTGTATATTTTCTATATACACTTATTCAGATTGTAAATCCTTGAGGGTGGATTTAACCTTCTTTAGGCGGTGTGCCTAGGTATTAAGCCCACTATTACTCTTGAATCCTTACTAGGTTTGTCCTTTAATAGGGACTATGTAATGTAATGTTGTAATAAGCTCCTAACATGGATAAATCTTTTAACAGGGATACTTTACTCTCAGTACATTATTTCTGGGTGATAATTCCCACCATGGGTTTACCTTTAACAAGGTTTCCTTGACAACAAAGGATTGTGTTATTGTGTTGGCATTTACTGTGTTATCATTTGATGTGAAGTTTTGATTTATAAAGTTTAATGTTTAATAATCTGTCTCAGAACTGATTCACCCCCCCCCCCCATCTTAGCTGTGTTGGTGGACTATTATTCCTAACAATATATATAAAGGGGGATATAGAGAGGTGGGTAATGAGGCATGGATGGATACATAGAGAGGTGGAGAAGGA
>MU223097.1:3142805-3168209 GCA_018584345.1 Thuja plicata | reverse complement strand
GATGTGAAGTTTTGATTTATAAAGTTTAATGTTTAATAATCTGTCTCAGAACTGATTCCCCCCCCCCCCCCATCTTAGCTGTGTTGGTGGACTATTATTCCTAACAATATATATAAAGGGGGATATAGAGAGGTGGGTAATGAGGCATGGATGGATACATAGAGAGGTGGAGAAGGATGGAAAGAGAAACTTGGAGAGGGTGAGAGAGAGAGGGGGTGGGAGAGAAATGTTATGACTTTGACAATAAAGAGATAGAGAGAGATAATAAGAGAGAGTGGGGGAGGGAGAGATTGGGGGTAAGGAGGGAGGTGGTGATATATATGTAGAGAGAAATAAATGGAGGAAGAGACCTAAAGAGGGAAGGAAGAGACAAAAGAAAAAAGAGAAAAAGAGGAGTAAGAAGAGATGTAGGGAGAGGTAGACATGGAGGGAGTGAGAGATCTTGGGAGACATGAGACAAAGGGGAAGAGAGGTGAGAGACTTAAAGGGGGGAGAGAGGTTGATGGATTAATCTATGGAAAGGTAAGTGTTGAGAGGGGAGGGGAAAATCAATACTTTAAAACTTTTAACTACTATTCATTCCTTTTCATTGAACTGAATATCATTCATTAAAACTTTGAAAAGCATATAACATAAATTAGAAAACCATGAAACATAAAACAATGATTTTTGGTCATGCATAAATCCTTGGTTAGAGGTAAAAATTGTGGTGGGGATGACACCCACAATCATTCACTTCTGCAGAATACAGGTTGCTCGGTTAGAGCTACAATGTTAGCTACTTCTGGTAGCTTACCCTGTTAGGAGTATTATACTCGGTCAAGAGTACATAAGACTTTTTCAATCTACCTAGTTAAAGGATTTTATAATATATCATCTAAGAGATGTACCCAGATAGAGGATTTACAAAATAAGACATGTTAAGGCCAACCCACTGACTGGGATTTCTACTCTCTAACTATTATAAAAACTAATTATAAAAATGTCTACAAGCATGCATCAACCATAATGTTGTTCATATTATTTGTGCTCTATAAGTGCATTGTCTCTTTTTGCACTCAGTAACTTATCTATTATGCACCCTATATCTTCTTCATTATTTATTTACCTTTATCATTGTAACTACTTCTCTCTCTGTAATATTTCCCTCTTTTTGTCTCTATATATTCTTCTCTCTCTATCACTCTATGTCATCTTTCTGTTTTTGTTCATTTTATGTGATCTTAAGGAGGTTAACCTAATTAGATCCTTCTCCTTTTGTGGTAGAGGTGAGGTGGTTCAAGGTTGGTTTCATTCCCAATGCATTTATTTTTATTGAATATCATTGCTTGAATTTCCTTGTGATCATTTGCAATCATATTACTGCAGTCCCAATGTTCAACCTAACTTCTGTCTTGAGTACCATGAAAGTTTTCATGCTCGGTGTCTAGGTTTAGTGTATTCAAATTTGAATTTTTAGGTCAGCTCTGGTGTGTTCGGTAATGTTCTTAGATATTTCTTGGTGACATAACATTTTCTTGGTGACTAACTCTAATTTGTGTCTCAGTGACTAACTCTACTTGGTAACTGTTCTACTGACTAACTTTGCTCGGTAATTGTTCTCCACTTAACTTGGTAAATTTCTATTGTTCAGTGCTTAGTGTTATTGATACTCTACTTTACCAAATGTCTACCTTAGTGTATTCTTCCTCTTTACTGACTAGCTTCATTGACTATTATGACTTTGACAAAACTACTAGCAACAAACTATCTCATAGGAGTATTAATCTCCCCCTTTGGCATTAGTTGACATTTTTACAAAAACTTCAAAGTCATCAAAATTTTGTGTAACTCCCCCTATACACATGCTTATATCTCACTTACCATTATATCTCCCTTTATACTATATTATCCCCTTATGTGCTATATTAATACATACTATTTCTCTTTTTTTTACAAATATGACAAAATCAAAAGTGCTTAGGGCTTGGTAGGATATATTATACCTTATCAAAATGTGAGTGTACTTATTCTATACATTGTCTAGGGATGACTCCCATGCATCTTTGAGTGTTTGAATTATAACAAGTTGAGTAGAAACATCAGCTACCAATCCAATGATGGTGTCAAGTGAAATACCATTGGGGTGTTGACCAATTCCTTGGCCTTCTTCAAATGCCTTTCCATGCATTCTATGTGGGGAATCAAAAGTGCTTGCAGCTCTAGATGTTTCATCCTTCTATTATTATCTTCTTGTCGTAGTGCTTTTTGCGACCCCATCAATTATTTAAACCTCAAGTAATACACTTGTAAAGAACCAGGCTTGGTAGAAATATTTTTTAGCTTCTCGGTCAGATTGGTCTCAATAGACTCATCTTTCTTCTTGATGTCCTTAATAAAGTTTGAAATAGAACAAACTTTCTCAAATATTAAAAGTATATGAGAAAAATTAGTCTCAATCTCGATAGATGCCTCATAAAGTGATACCTTATCAATGACAATGTTGTCTATAATGGATTCAAACATTTTTAGTTCCACCTTCCTTGAATGAATCTTCATCATGTAGTCAGTAGTGTCTTGATTTGGATTTCAGACTTTATCCACTAGTCCTTCTACCTAATGAATGATGTCTTCTTTTTCATCAATGGTGGCATCTAGGATAATGTCTTGTAAGACATCCTTGATATTTTCTAATACATCAGTCTTCTTCTTCTTCTGAAGTAATTTTTTTTTCATTGCCTTAACTTTCACTAGTTGAGCATACTCAGTCATTTCATCATAGTCCATAGTAGATAGGTCAACATATAGTAAAATTAACAATTGACACAAATCTACATTCTTCCTCTTCTTTTATTTCTTCTTCTTTGATATCTTATTTGGTGAATGTGATGTCTTTAGTGCACCGGATGTTATCTCAATTATAATTTTTCTAGTTCTTTTATCTTCTTGTTTGTTTTCTTCCTTCTTCACTTTGTGTTTCCATTTTTCTTTCTTTTCTCCTAGTGTGTCATGTTTCTTCTCATTTGTGTGTTTCTTGTCTTCCTTATGTTCCTTTTGTTCCTTTGGTTCATCTTTGTCAGGCTCTTTTTTTTTTTGTACAATGGACTTGGTTGGGAGATTCGAATCGGTGATCAGTGTTGCTGGTTTCTTAGTAGTCATATCCTTCTTGGTTTTCTTGTCTTTCTCAACTTCTTTTTCCTTTTCTTTCTCTATTTCATTTTCCTACTTTTTTTCCTTTTGTTGGTTGTTTTCTACATGATCTGTATCCATAGAAACTGGATCATTATCACCTTGAGTTGTGTGATAATATAGTACTTGTTCCAATATAGGTTGTAGAGTAGGATCAATAGTAGCTTTATCATTGATGTTCATTTGTTATGTATTGATATCCTTAGTTTCCATAACATTCCCATCTTGTGATGTATCATCTTTGGGATCTTTGTCAGTAATATCCTCAATAACAACTTCATCAACGTCAATTGTCAAATCAATAGGATTATTCTTACCTTGACCATATTTGGAAAATTCATCAGTTATGTTCTCCTTTTCTTGTTTAGATTGAGATTCAGGCTCTTTGATATTTAATATCTCTCTCCATTTTTCATTGGTTTCCAACTGTAATCGCTCCAAGTCTCGTGTCATAATCCTTAAAGATCTTTCTTTAATGAGAAATTGTTTAGAGTTTTATTTCAAGGTCTCCTCAATTTCTTCAACATCTATAGATTTGGTATAGTTAGCACAAGAGATCTTTATCTCATTTTTTTTTAGCATTGATAGCATGTTTCCATCTTCCATCTATTTTTTTGTATAACTCAATAGGAAAAAATATGATAACTTCAAGTGGTGTGTATCAAAATTTGTGTAAAGAGTAAACAATTGCATCTTGAATTTTTACCTTGTTCTCTTTACTTTGAGTGTTACACTTTTATTTCTTCATTCCTTTGAATGTTCCATACTTCTTCATTGTGTCTAACATTTCATCTAGAATTCTTGGTGGTGGAGGCTTGTTCTTCACATGAACTTTGGGTTTACTCAAATCTTTAGTCTCTGAGTCACTATCTAGTGGTAGCTTGAATTTTCTCCTTGGTCTAGTGTTTTCATTCTTGCCTCTTTGATGAAAAGGGGTGTTATATCCTACTGGCCCATACCCTGATCAATATGGAGATCTCTTCAACAACCATGTGAGATGCAACTTCCCAATCGCAAACTATCTCTCAGAAACTCTGTCAAAATACAGTCTTCAATAAATATTGAATAACTATCAATAAAAATTGAATCTTTGTATGCGCTCTTAACCACAACATCATGAGAGTATATGAAATACACTCTCAACTACATATAACCTCATCTACAATTCTCTATGTGCTAACTCAATGTCCTTGTAGACCTGTCCAACCACTAATCTTCCCTTAACCCAAAACTTACCCAAAGCACTAAGGAAACTAATGAAAATTTTAGATACCCTTTACAGTACCACAAAACATATCCCAAATGTAGGTTATGTTACTTTGGACCAACACCAGATCCACTACCTTTGCAACAACCAATTAGGCCTAATTTGCACTCATTTACAAAGAAAATCCTAAGAGATATTTCTCCCTTGACTCAAAAAAAAGAAATTTTTTGGGGAAATGGTTAGAAACACCAAATTATCAAGGTTTTAAGGTACCATCACTCACCTATTCTTATAGGTATCAAACCCTCACTTTTAGGGTCTCTAGGCTAGGCCTTTCTCCAAAGGACTCTTCAAAAGTTCTCCAGATCCTCCCAATGGACCTAAAACCTCCATATAGACCCCAATAGCCAATATGAAACATAAAATACCCCCATACTTTGGATTATTTGATCACACTAATTGTTGGTTTCAAATAGTGCACCCTTAATCAGCAACTTGCCACTATTTTGTGGTCTCTCCTCCAATGTCTTGCACATCCCTACATCTAAACACAATACAAGGATATTATAGTACATGTCTTTAGAATCCTTCCACCAAGTACATTTACCACAGAGGGTGGGAGAGTCATGAATCCATTAAAACTTCAAAAGAACAAATGTTGATTGCAAAAACTCAATTCTGGAACAGTCAATACACCAGTTGAATGTTTTCCTTCAAAACTCAATAAAACTTTAATATAATTCCATGTAAGTAATAAAAAATTAATATAAAATCAATTTACTCCATCTTCCAATCAAAAACACATTGTTTTCAGACTTTTAAATGCACAAAATTAATGACTGTACTCACGGGCTGAGCATGATTGTTTGTAAGAATGTAAGTTTTTTTATTGATCTTAAACCATTTACATTGGTTCTTCTCACACCCAACTCTACATAAAAATCATACTCACATGGATCTCCTTCTAAAAGACCCTCAAACTTGAAAACCAACCAAATAATCGACTTTAAACTTCCTAAAACTGTTGACAACAGTCCCAAAACTGATTGTTAAACTAATGCTAACACACAAAATGATAACCTATTGTTGTCATCTCGACAACATGATGTATAATGCCTCTCAAAGGAAATTTCAAAGGTTTATAAAAAACCTTTCATCCCACTCTTAGCCTCTTATGCCAATAAATGGCTTACAAACTTTTTTATGATCATATCACACAAAATGATCAATAAACATTACAAACATTATTAAAACATCATTAAATGACCAATAATGGTATATTAAATTTCTAAATGACCCTTGATGGTCATGCCTTCATCTTCCTAGGATCCAATAGTGACCCTAGTGCACCTTTTTTCCCTTGGTGCTCCTGCACCACTCTTACATATGTCTTCTCTTTCGGTTCAATAGAATTCTTCTTTTCTTTCGGTGATGTTGTAGACCTTGTTGATGATCTAGTAGATTTGGGGCTCGATGAAGGATTCAATACTTGTGGTTTCCTACCTTCCACTCTATACATTTCTACCTCATCTTCATCATCACCAGTTCCCAGATCCTTAGTGAGATTAGCACTCATCTTGCTATATTTTCTTTGAATTTTAGGTACTAAGATACATTGCTTAATCTTAGCCTTAACTTCTTCATATGTTCCATACCTCTTGGCTCTTTTATCAGAAGACGTAGCTAAGAGAGTTTAAATTTATTGAGATGTAATGTTTATATCCATCTCATATCCCATAGGATCTAGACATATGCTTCTAGGCTCGACTATGTTGATAATACATGAGTTGGTGTCTACCTCAAAATAGATAGAATCATGATATTTCTCAACTAATTGAGGTGGAACTCTAAATTTTTTATGCATCCTAGCTTGGAATTTAGAGAAGTAATCATTCATAACAATGTCAATATTTTATCCTAGACTCTTTATGTATTCACTGATTTGATAAATGACTAGTTTATCAACACTCCATTTCACACTTCCAATAGATGGAAAGAAGTTCTCAAAGTAAAAGTATATGTATACGAGTAGTGAGCCAAACTTCAATGTATTTTTCTTGGATTTCCTTGTAGTGTTCATGTTGTCTTCAATTTCTTTCAATAGTATGTCACATAGATCAATATGCATATCTTTATTTACAATCTTGTAAGCCATATCAATAGCTCCACAAGGTATGTTACCCACTTGGGATGATTTGAATACTCAGTAGGACAAGATGTTGCATGCAAACTTCAACTCAGGGTCTTAAATGGTAGAAATATTTAGACTGCTCCCATCCTATTTGGCTTTGATTAGCTCACTCAGCTTGATCTTCTCAATCTGTCTGATATCTTTAGGCTTGTCTCCAATCAGGTAACCAGTTACAATGTGTAACACATCCTTTGTGATTTTTAGCTACAAGTACTTACCCAAAACCGTACATAAGCTAAATATCTATTGAAATGTATGTGTGGTTTTGGGTAAGTAGATGCAGCCGCAAACACACACACTTCAATAGATCATTGCATGGTTAGTCCAAATCAAATATGATAAACAAACAAATAATATAAATTGATCTATTTGTTGGAAATATTGTTTGGAAAGATACAATGGAAACAATTATTGTTTGTCATTGATGTCAAACCTTAATTGGTGAGACTATTGCTATCTGTTTGAGTACCATATCTATTGATTGATGGAGGAGATTTAATAAGAAGCCCAAGAAGAATGGTTGAGTTATGAGGAAATACAAAGGGTACTTTATCATTTGGCACATTGGCAAAGTGATATGTTGTTTATCTTTCACTGACATTTTACTAAGAAAAGTTTATGTCGAGCAAGTCTTTTGTCGGCCGAGCACCAGTGTTTGCTGAGCATATTTTTTGTATGTGTCAAGCATTAGTAAATTGCCGAGAAATTTTTGTGTCAGCCGAGCAATAGTATTTTGATGATTGATGAGATTTAAGATCTCTGGTTGACATAGTTGATTTTATTGGGATATGTAAAGTTAATTAAGGATATGCATGTTTGATCTAAACTATGTGAAGGCACAGGTAATCGTAATTAATGCATAGATCAAAGATTTAATTGGTGATTGTATTGGAAAAATAAATTAAATGTAATGATGGAAAGATCCGTTAGATTTGACCTAATCTAAGCTATATGATCTTGATTAAGTGGAAAAAGATGTATCTGACCTAGATGGAGAGGTATATGATAACCTCAAGGGGTTATTCATGAAAAAGAGAGAGAGGGCATATATGTATCCAGAGTATGCAAGAGGATTGCATGGTTAATTGACTGATTGGCGATATATAAGCAAAGAAGGATGAGTAGAGAAGAAGAGAGAGATTTCTTGATGAATTCCCAAGTAGATCTAGAGATTGAAATGAGAATGGAGGCCACTCAATGAATTAGCATAAGAGCTGAATTAGATCTGGATTGCAAAGTAAGTTGTATGAATCAGATCAAACCTGTTGATTACTTTCTAACCATTGTATCAGTTGAAATCCTTTAACCAGGTTGACCTAACAGTCATTGTATAAATCCTTTGAGCAAGGTGACATTCAGATTGGAATGTTCTAAGTCCTCTAACAAGGCCACTCCTGACAGGGTGTTTAAATCCTTTAACTAGGTCACATTTAGCAATGTGTTTTGTAACTTTTAATAGGGCTGGCTCTTAATAGGGCATCACTTCAGAAGGGTGAAAACTTGATAGCATGTTATTGGTGGTTTTTCCCAAATTGGGTTTCCATGTTAAATACTGGTGTCAACTTGTGTGAATGTTTATATTGTGTTTTACTATTAAGTTACTGCAAGCTTATTTCATCTAAACATTAAAATGTATACTTATATTGTTGACTTATGCTATCACTGCCGAGCAGATCTGAGTTGTTTAATTTGGTATAAAGTTTTAATGGGCACATCAAGACCTGTGGATAACTAATTCACCCCTCCTCTCAGTTATTCTAAATTCATTCTAACAATTGGTGTTAGAGCTTTGGTCTCTTGAAAAATTCTGAAGGTACTTGGAGCAAAAGATCAAGATGTATAAAAGGGAGGTACCAAAGTTGAACAAGGACAAATTTCCAACATGGAAAAGTTTGATGAAATTTCATTTGGCTAGTGTTTGTGATTCTACTAAATGTCTTGTTGATCAAGAATATGTAGCCCCTTTAGGATCTCTCAATGTTACATAGTTAAGATAAAATCAAGAACATAATCAAGAAATGTTGGAGATTGCATCATACCTGAACTATCATGAGTTTGAAGACATAAAGGACTATACAAGCACAAAGAAAATGTGGGATACTCTTGAAACCATCTATGAAGGTGATACAAATGTTCTAAGAGACAATTCTGAAAGCTTGAGAGGTAAGTTTGATGAAATGAAAATGCAAGAAGGAGAAAATATAGTTTCATATTATGGTAGGATATAGGAAGTTGTAAATTCTATTAGAGGAGCTAAAGGAACCATTGATGATAAAACCATCATGAGCAAGGTACTGAGAACACTTATTCCTATTTATGCTATTAGAGTATCTGCAATTCAAGAATTGAGATGTACTCCTAAAAAAAATTGACTTTGGAAAGTTTGGTAGGTAGACTTACTGCATTTGAGATGTCAAACTATGATAACTATACTCCACAAGCCATTGAATCTGCATTCAAGTCCCAGATGGTCCTCAACAAATCAAACAAAGGAAAGAAATGTGTGGATAGTGATAGTGACACTTCTGATGATGATCTAGAAGAACTTGAGGCACTTATGTCAAGAAGACTATCCAGAGGAAAAGGAAAATTCAAAGGTAAACTTCCTATTATTTGTTTTTTATGTTACAAAGTTGGTCATATTGTTGCAAGATGTCCTGATAAGAATGAAAAAGATGAGAGAAGAGACAACAAGTATAAAGACAGAAAGGATGACCAAGACTTCAGGAAGTACAAGGATTACAAAGACAAAGGTAAGAAGTCCTACTATATAGTTGAAGAAACTTTTGACAATGATTCTAACAAATCTGATGAAAATGATATAGAAGTTGTGTATGTTGTAATGAAAGATGATTCTGATGAGGATAATGAGAAAACTACACTAATTTCTTATATGAGTAAAGGTGATTGTTGGATTATTGACAATGGTTGTTCACATCACATGTCCAGTGATAAAGATAAATTTGAAACCTTAGATCAGTGTAAAGGTGGTTATGTTAAATTTGGAAATGATACACCATGTCATGTTAAAGGGAAAGGATCAATTCAATTAACTGACAAAATCAGATGTGATGATGTATATTGGGTTGATGATCTTAAGTATAACCTATTGAGTGTTTCACAGCTGAATACTTCTGGTTACAAAGTTGAATTCCAATACAGGAAAGCAAAGATCTATGATGCCAATGGAGAATTAGTTGGAGGTAGTGAGCAAACAAAAGGTAACTTGTTCTATCTGTATTTAGCTGATGAGACATGCTTGTTTGCACAATATAATGATGTTTGGTTATGGAATAAAAGGTTGTGTCATGTAAAATTTGATAACTTGGTAAGCATAAGAAAATTGAAAAAGGTTAGAGGGATGCCTAAGTTAAAGAAACATGAAAATGCAATGTGCAAGCAATGTCAATTAGGAAAGATGACTAAATCTAGTTTTAAAAGCAAAACTCATACTTCTGAGAATATTCTAGAACTGGTTCATACTGACCTTTGTGGACCTATTGGTGAGAAAATTTACTGTGGAGATAAATATTTTATCTTATTTGTTGATGATTACTCTAGAATGATGACTGTTATGTTTCTTAAGGAAAAATATGATGCATTCCAGTTGTTTAAGTGGTACTTGGAAAAAGTTGAAAAGGAGACAGGTAAAAATCTGAAATGTCTGAGATCTGACAGAGGAGGTGAGTTTGTTTCTAATAAGTTTAATAAGTTTTGCAATGACAGAGGGATAAAAGATAGATGTCCGCACCTAGGACTCCACCACAGAATGGTATAGATGAAAGAAGAAACAGATCTATCATGGATTGTGCAAGAACACTAATGATGGAGAAAAATGTTGCATAGAAATATTGGAGAGAAGCTGTAAGTACAGCAGTTTATACCCTGAACAGAGTACAAGTCAAGAAAGGTACAAATACTACACCTTATGAGCTATGGTATGGATATGCACCTAGTGTAAGCTACTTTAAAGTTTTTGGAAGTAGATGTTTCATACTGAAGGATAACATAAATGAAAAACTTGATGCTAAAGGTGAGGAAGGAATATTTCTTGGTTATTCAACTAAGAGTAAGGCATATAAGTGTTTGAATTCTAACACTAACAAAATTGTGGAAAGTGCAAATGTTAGAATTGATGAATATGAAGAAAGAAATGAAGAAGAAAGCATGACTGAGCTTATGAGTTACAAATCATTTACCTATCTTGATGAGGTAGATTCTAATGAATTACCTAAGACTAAAACTAAATTTGCCAAGCAACAGTCTGCACCTGCCAAGTCACAGAACAAAATTGTCGGGCAACAGGAGGTTACTGTCAATCTATCTAATGGAGATGCCAAGTCACAGTTTCAACCTGAATTGAACATGAATGATCAAGATGAAGCACATAAAGAACCTACTTTGGCAAAGTATGTTAGAAGGCACCATAAACCTGATCAAATCATAGGAGCAACAGATTATGTAGTCATGACAAGAGGCAAATTGAGAGAAGACATCTACTTGTTATGTGATTTTGAGCCTAAAATAGTAAAAGATGCTTTAGACAATGAAGACTGAATTCAATCCATGAACGAAGAGATTGAACAGATTGAAAAGAACAATACCTGGACAATTGTACCTAGGCCGAATGATAAAAATGTAATTGGTACTAAGTGGGTATTCAGAAACAAGCTGAATGAGCATGGACAGGTAACAAGAAAAAAAGCTAGACTAGTATGCAAGGGTTATGCACAAGAGGAAGGAATTGAATATGGAGAAATATTCACCCTAGTTGCAAGATTGGAAGGTGTAAGAACCTTACTTGCATATGTAGCCTATAAAGGATTTAAAGTTTACCAAATGGATGTGAAGTCAGCATTTCTAAATGGAATATTAGAAGAGGAAGTATACATTGAACAAGCTGATGGATTTGTAGACCCAAGAAAAATGAATATGGTTTGAAAGCTACACAAAGCACTATATGGACTAAAGCAATCACCCAAAGCATGGTATGAAATATTCCACAACTATCTGATGAAGATTAGATTTGCAAGAACCAATGACAACAACAATCTGTATTTGAAGACAGAGCAAAGTAAAGGTACTTTATTAGCTGAAATGTTTGTTGATGACATTATCTTTTGTGGAAAAGATATGTTATACCAAGCATTTGCAAAGGAGATGCAAACTGAATTCGAGATGTCTATGTTTGGTGAAGTAAAAAAATTTGTTGGCTTACAAATATATCAGATGAATAATGGTATCTATATTACTCAATCAAAATATGTCAAAGAGATATTAAAAAATTTTGGAATGGAAGATTCAAAACTAGTGAGTACACCCATGGCTACTGGACAGAAGTAAACCAAAAATGATGAGACAAAAGAAGTAAATAAAACTTTGTTGGCTTACAAATAAAAAAATTTGTTGGCTTACAAATATATCAGATGAAGAATGGTATCTATATTACTCAATCAAAATATGTCAAAGAGATATTAAAATTTTTTGGAATGGAAGATTCAAAACTAGTGAGTACACCCATGGCTACTAGAAAGAAGTTAACCAAAAATGATGAGACAAAAGAAGTAAATCAAACACTATATAGATCAATGGTTGGAAAGTTGCAATATGTTGTACATAGTAGACTTGATATTGCATTAGTTGTTGGTATTGTTGCTAGATTTTCTGCTAGTCCCAAAGAAACTCATATGATGGTAGTAAAAGGATTCTGAGATACTTGAAAGGAATAGATGATTATGATCTGTATTACAAAAGGAATGAGAAATTTGAACTCAGAGTCTATACTGATTTTGATTGGGCTAGAAATGTAGATGACAGAAAAAGCACCATAGGAGGAGAATTTATTTTGGGAAAAAGATTAGTCTCTTGGACAAGCAAGAAAAATAACTACACCTCACAATCTACAGCTGACGCCAAGTATGTGGCAGCAACAGTTAATTTCTCTAATATTGTGTGGTTGAAGATACTATTGAAAGGTATGAAAGAAGAGATCACAAAACTAGTTTTCATATATTGTGATAACATGAGTGCCATTAATATTTTGAAGAACCCTGTAATGCACTCTAAGACAAAGAAAATAGCTATCAAGTATCATTACTTGAGGGAGCTAGTTCAGAAGAAGGAAGTGAGACTGGAATATGTGAACACTAAGGAACAATTAGCAGACATATTTACAAAGGCACTACCCAAGGATGCTCACGAGTATCTGCAAGGTAAATTGGGGGTGATTCCCCTAACTGAAGCTAATTAGTTCAGAACAATACTGTTGCATCAAATATTATATTTAGAATATTTTTCACATTGATGCATAGACAATCACACTTTAGGATGATGCCTAATGTTGTGAAAAGACAGAAAAGGACAGTAAAAGAGTATAAGTCATAAGCAAGATGATAGGAAAAACATGATACAGAGTTTAGAATAGAAGAATCTGCATGATGAAGATGTCAACATCTTTGGCATTGTTGTCCAAGAGGGAGAAGTTTAATGAAAGAGGGAGAATTATAATGAGAAAGATACAAAGCGAGTTTTACTACTCAGAGAAAAAGAGATTGATGAACATAAATAGAAAGATATCAGTGTGATCACAGACACAGAGGGAGTAATGTTTTACAAATGAGAATCAGAATGAAGCTAAAGACATTAATGAAGATTTTTCATACAAGGAACACAAGCACTTTTTGGATTGTATGGTAACTATGTTTGCAATATTATTGTTTTGTTTTTTTTTGTTGCCATCAATTCCAAAGAGGGAGATTGCTGGAAATATTGTATGGAAAGCTACAATGGAAACAATTATTGTTTGTCCTTGATGTCAAATCTTAACTAGTGAGACTATTGCTATCTATTTGAGTACCATATCTATTGATTGATGGAGGAGATTTAACAAGAAGACCAAGAAGAATGGTTGAGTTATGAGGAATTACAAAGGGTACTTTATCAGTTGGCACATTGGAAAAATGATATGTTGTTTATCTTTCACTGACATTTTACTGAGAAAATTTTATGCTGAGCAAGTCTTGTGTTGGCTGAGCACCAGTGTGTGCCTAGCATATTTTTTGTATGTGTTGAGCATTGGTAAATTTCCGAGCAAGTTTTGTGTCGACCAAGCAGTAGTATTTCGATGATTGATGAGATTTAAGATCTCTGGTCGACATAGTTGATTTTATTGGGATATGTAAAGTTAATTAAGGATATGCATGTTTGATCTACACTATGTGAATGCATGGGTAACCATAATTAATGCATGGATCAAAGATTTAATTGGTGATTGTATTGGAGAAATAAATTAAATGTAATGATAGAAAGATCTATTGGATCTGACCTAACCTAAGATCTATGATCTTGATTAAGTGGAAAAAGATGTATCTAACCTAGATGGAGAGGTATATGATAACCTCAAGGGGTTATTCATGAAAAAGAGAGAGAAGGTAGCTATGTATGTAGAGTATGCAAGAGGATTGCATGGTTAATTGACTGATTGGTGAGATATAAGCAAAGAAGGCTGAGCAAAGAAGTAGAGAGAGATTGTTGGATGAATTCCCAAGTAGATCTAGAGATTGAAATGAGAATGGAGGCCACTCATTGAATTAGCATAAGAGCTAAATTGGATCTGGATTGCAAAGTAAGTTGTATGAATCAGATCAAACCTATTGAATACTTTCTGACCATTGTATCAGTTGAAATCCTTTAACTAGGTTGACCTAACAGTCATTGTATAAATCCTTTGAGCAAGGTGACATTCAGATTGGAATGTTCTAAGTCCTCTAACAAGGCCACTCCTGACAGGGTGTTTAAATCCTTTAACCAAGTCATATTTAGCAATGTGTTTTGTAACCTTTAACAAGGTTGGCTCTTAACAGGGCATCACTTCAGAAGAGTGAAAACTTGATAGCATGTTATTGGTAGTTTTTCCCAAATTGGGTTTCCACATTAAATACTGGTGTCAACTTGTGTGAATGTTTATATTGTGTTTTACTATTAAGTTACTACAAGCTTATTTCATCTAAACAGTAAACATGCATACTTATATTGTTGACTTATGCTATCACTGCCGAGCAGATCTGAGTTGTTTAATTTGGTATAAAGTTTTAATGGGCACATCTAGATCTATGGATAACTGATTCACCCCCTCTCAGTTATTCTAAATTCATTCTAACACTATTGCCTTCTAGTAGGAATGAGTTTGAATCTTGATCTCAGGTCATTGCAAGAAACAGTGACTACACGTTGTTCTAAACAAAGGATTTAAAGAGCTAAATGATTGATTCATCTATATGAATATACAAATGCAAGATTGATCCCAAGCTAATTAGATTGATTTTATGACACCAATTTTAAATGTTTTTGTTCTTTTTAAAGAACCAAATTGAAATCTACTCTAGACTATGATTTGCATGATTGAAAGTAAACTAACAATTATTCAATCAAAAAGCTATGAAATGCTAAAATGCTTGAAATCTTAAGAAATGAAAACTACATAATAACATTAGCTAAAAACTAGGATCCTTTGTGAAGGAAAATAATCTCTCTTTTATAGAAATTCTCTCTCGAATCGACGATCGAGAACAAAAGAAAAAAGTGGCTCAGATTTGATCTGAGGAAGCACAATCCATGTGCAAGCAATTTTATTGGTCGAAAGATTCAGTCTTTTTGGAAACTTCCAAATTGATTTTCAGTTAACAACTTTGTTTCCAGGATGATAAATAGTAGAGAATCAGTTAACTTAGTGGAACTGGATTGTTTCTAATTTGATAATTAGTTAACTTGATTTGATGATGTCATATGCATTTTTAAAGATTTAATTATTTTTAAATGCACATTTTTGTTTTTATTAATTAATTTTATTAATTTTTTATTTAATTGACAAATTTGTAATTTTATTTAATTAATATATTATAATATCAATTAAATAATTAGTATAAAGTTTATTTGCCAATGTATGTGCTTTTAGGAATTAATTAATTAATCAAGTAAGATGATCTATAAGGACCTAGGGTTTAGGTTAGATCAGTTTGAATTTGATAGATTGAGGAATTGCCTGTTTGATTTAGGACTTAGGGTTTATCAAGATTAGGGTTTCTTGATTAATTATTGTGATTGGGGGTCTATGGTTTAGATGACTATTTTTATGTGATTACATTTTCCCCTCTTTGAATTGATGTACGATCAACACATTTATTCAAAGACCTGTTAGCGAGAAGATCCAGAATAGTTTGATTTAAAGCGATGAAACCATTCTTTTGAAGAAGACCGAATTTGAGATTGGTTAGACGAAGATTGATCAAAAGTTATAAAAGGAATACTCAATTTGATTTGAAGTGATGAAACTGAACATCTATCAAGAACTCTTAAACCTTTTGACTAGTTTGAATGAATAACCAGTTTGATTTGAAGCAATGAAACTGATTACCATTAATATATTTGATTAGCAAGCAAATTGACTTAATTTGAAGTAATGAAGCCAATTTGATCAATGTATCTAGTTTCAATAATGAATAGCTCGTATAAGACTGATCTTATCTTGTTTTGAGTGTATTAACCACTATATAAGACCATTGATTAGGTTGCCTGTGATTTAAGATGATCTCAACTTGATTTGATGCGATGAAGCTGAGATGCAACAAGTGATGGGGTTTTGATTAAGGATGTGATCACTGGAATGTTGATGTCCTGATCCTGCCCCCTCGGGAGAGAAATTAAAATATGGCTAGGTGCCCTAGTGATGAGAAGCAATTTGATTGATAACATGATGCAAGAAGAAATTTGACCAAAAGTATGATACATGGATTGATTAGAAGACAAGAGAAAGAGATTTATATTGGTTGTGCAAGCGGTCAGCTGCACTTGACTGAAAAATTCAAATATAAAAAATGACAAGTAAAATGATTTTAGATTTAGATTTTGATCCTAAAAATGGAATCAAGATAGTCAAATTAGCCAAGGGTGTCATTTTCATGTCAATCAGCGCACAATTGACCACTTGGAAAAAGGAAGATTGGTCAATAAGAACCTCAGATCCTTCACATTATAAATAGATATTGATATTATCTATATTTTAACACCATACAGATGCAGTTGAAGATGAAAGACTAACATGAATGGAACCTAAGGTGTAGTCATTGAACCTTTAGCATTGAAAATTTTCATCATCGAGTATTTTTGGAACATTGGAGTCGATAAAATTCTTACTGGTGCCACTGCTATTGGAAATGGGTTGAGTAACTAAGAGGGGAGGGGTGAATCTGTTACCACAAAAAAAAATCCAAGTCCCTTAGATGTATTAATCAAACTTATCACTGTTACTCGGTTAACAAAGATATTCACCTGTTACTTGGTTAACAAAACAATCTTAAGATATTAAATGTGATTATCCTTTAGTGATTTAAGTGAAGAAACATAAAGCATAAAACAAATAACATGTACACATATGACACCAAGATTTAACATGGAAACCCAATTTGGGAAAACTGCCAATTGCAACTAGTTACTATTTTTCACTCTTCTAAAGTGAGCTCTATTAGGAGCCAACCCTATTAAAGGTTACAAAATACATGGTTAGGTGTGACCCTGTTAGAGGATTTAATCACCCTATAAGGACTGGCCTTGTTAGAAGTCTTCAAAAACTTCAATGTAGAAATTCCATCTTGTGAGAGGATTTATGAAAGACTATTAAGTCTACTCTGTAAAGATATTTGGATCACTGCTACAATTGTTAGAGAGTAACAATGGATTGACATGTTTAAAGAATAAACTATCTTTGTTGATTTAGATCTCTGGTCTGGCTTTAAATTGGATCCTCACTGATGGAATTTTCTATTGCAGATCGGTCTGGATGTTCTGTCCTTAATCAAAATTCCATCTTATTTCACCTTCACTCTTCATATCAAAGAACTCATTCATTTACTTTTTCTTATTACTTCTCAATATTCAATCCAAACTCGACCTTGTATATATGTGATAAGCCTTGTCAAGTCAGGTTGAAAAACCTTTCAAATAAATAATAAAACTTAAGTTTGTTAGGTGCATATAACCAATTAAACATAAGTGTAAACTGCTGTTAGTCGACTAACACTAAATATATAACTTGGTTAACACTTTAATCCTTCAATGCCTGACCTTACTATATTGTCTGAGTGAACTTGGTTAGAACTGAAAACCACTTGGTTGATATTGGATTCTACTTCAATGCCCAAGAGAACTTGGTATATACTGAATATGTTTGGTTAGGTATATACATTTGTTAAGATCAATACATTTGTGTATACATCAATGACAATACATAATTGAATAATTTTCTTCAACAACCGCGACCATAAGAATATGAATATGACTTTAATTGAATAAGATATGAGAAACTAACATAAGAATCGGGGCAAAAATTTGAGATGACTTGAACGTTGTTTCTAGTTGATGTTGCAAGAGTACACCAGTATTGAGGCATTCAAAGCCAAGATAACCATGAGTGTGATCTTGCATAAACAAACAGAGCAATAACAGTCAAGGAGATAGTTCTGACCTCACCTTGGCGCACAAGTAAACATGATCGAGGGATGTGAGGCTTTTTTGCCTTAATACAAGAGCTCTTATCACATATGCCTAGTTTATTTGACATTGTAGGATCATCGAGACCACACCAAAAAGTAGTAGACAAAGAAAAGATTAACAAAAAATCAATGAAAATAGACAACATATAAATAGAATTTTAGCATACTTCAGCCAGTTTCAATGTTTTCAGATGTGTATATGTAGGAGGTGTTGAGAAACATCATCATGCTTATGAGTGTGATGTGTTTCAGTGCTATCAATCTATTTTTTATGTTTGTGGTATCCAATGTCTGTTAAGAAACATAGATGCATCCAAAGATAGTGTTAAGAAAAACTTTTGATTAGGGTGTTGAGAAACACCTGTTGCGTCACTGGTGAGATGTCCTTAAAAAATGACAAGATTAATGACTCCTAGTGTAATCCAAAGATATGATCAAATTTGGGGCCCATGCCCCATGATAACAAACTCTAATTCTGATGATTCACCTGACTCATACTATAAGGACAAAGCCAATTCGATTCCTCCAGACTATGAATCTGGATCAGTTTCAAGCCAGGAGGGTTCTCAATAGAACCAAAGTGTTCATTGTCAAGAAATATCAAATTTATTTGTCCCAAATGTATATCAAGGTGGAGGACATTACATATTGATTAGAAAGTTGATGGATGAGGTGAATAGACACTGATGGATGAAGAGGGTGAATGCAACCCTCAAGGACAGTCTCCTCAAGATTACCCAAGCTAGGGAAAAAAGAATATAACAATGTAGGCTCATGGAGCGGTGCTGGGTAGCATATAGTATAATGACCTAATGTCATCAAAATCATGTGCTCCAAAGAATATACATGTCAAGAGACTTCTAAGAACCTTTTTTTTTTTTCATTTTTCATTCTTCGATTTAATCAAGACCAATGGGGTCAATTTTGGATAGGATATAGCTATGATAGCGCAATTAGGATATGGGATGATGAAGGGTATGAGTGGATGGTTTGGATTATGGAAGGAATGCTTAGAGATAGGAAGGATAGGCTTGGGATAAGAAATATCATGATAGGGTTCCATGGATGAGAGAAAGTGAATAGGCTAATGGAAAGGATGATGAATTTCAAGATACATAGTGTTCATGGATAGGCTCAACCTTGTCAAGATCAGCAGAAGGAACATGGATGCTCATGGACTAGCTAGATGTAAGATATGATGGATAAGATGACATGTAAGGAAATTTCACCCAAGTGAAGACTGCAAGTAGGAGGAATTGTGCATGATGCCTATTTGCTAGGTTTTCATCATGGTACTTATCCAATGTGCCACAAGAAGTGGTTTTCACCAAAGGATGGATTGATTTATCTTTACTTTTTCTACCAAGGCACATGTTTACCAAGTTTTCACCAAGGCACTTTTTCTCTCTTTATTTTTTTATTGATTTTTTATTTTATGGAGGAAATTAATCTTATTTCTCTTTGGATAGTACTCCTTTGAAGGATATGCAATGACGGGCCAAGGCCTTTGAAAGTATGCTCAAAGATATTGATAGGGTGATGGTAGAGAAGAATGATATTGAGGATAAGGAAGATGGTAGCCAAGGATTTATTTGATGGATTGGATAAGAGGAATGGAAGGATATGGGATGTATGGGTAGTAGGTATGTACAAGATATTGGATAGGGTATTGAAAGGTTTGTGTAGAGGTATATGGAAATGGTGATAAGATCAATATTGACACACCTCTTGAAGGGTAGTGGATGAATGGAGGAAAAGTGGATGGAACAGCTTGAGGTTTTGATGTATGAGTCGATATGGATCTTGGTACACAAGGACCCAAGATGGATGGAGAAGGGGGTGAAGTATTCAAGGTAATGGATTTTGGGACATGAGGACCCAAAATAGAGTTACAAGATGAGGGATGTTTAGATGGAGATGAAGAGGAATACTTTGGAAGCTTGGATTCCAACTCTAATATTTCCTTTTTGTTCAAGACTTTTAAGAGAGACTTGGGAATCCACATAACTTTTGATTTTATTTTTGTATCCAAGTCCTTTAAAAGAGACTTGGGAATCCACATAGCTTTGGATTTTCATTTGCTTTTGGATGATTGAGAATGAAATTCTTCCATGATAGATTTAGGAGCCCATATTTTCTTTGATATTATTCTTTTCTTAGATTTAGAATGCAATTCTTCCTTGATGGATTTAGGAACTCATATTTTATTTGATTTTATTCTTTTCTATATGGACCTTTGTGGTCTCTTGAATATTTCATTTTTCTTTGTAATCACATGTCGATTAGACTGGACATAGTGATCTTCACATGTAAGTGGATTCTTGTATTTCTGATTTCTTTGTTGAACATCCAAATTGCTTCCAAAAGACTTGGGGACTGTGGATGAATAGGGCTTCTATGACTGGTTCATATGGATTGGTTGATAAGGAGGGTTCATGGATGTATGTCTTTGTTTATCTTGATAGGGGATAGGGTAAGTGGATGACAAGCTAGTAGTTATAAGCATGGTGGATGGAGGGATATAAGGACCCAATATAGATGGAAGGCTTGACAGTTTCAACTTTGGGATATAGGGACCAAGAATGGAATTAGAGGATGGAGAAGGATGATTCTTACATTTGAATGGAGGGAGATAAGGTGTGGAAGGGATATCAACATCTTTAGAGTAAGTTGCATTGTCGAGACTCTCATCTTTAATATTTATCTTCATATCAATAGGTGCATGAGTAGATTTGATAGGAGAAATTTGGATAGGAGTAGATGAAGCTTGAGGGGATTTATTGCTATGCAAGAGATTTAGAGGAATGATGGTTTCTTGAGGTGGATATGGAGAAGTATGACAAGGAGATGATGGGATGCTTTGATCTTGACAAGGATCATTAGATGGTGTACAAAGGGTACCCTTCTCTTGATTTTTAGTAGGTTCCTTAGAGATGATGGAAAGGATAACTTGATCTTTCTTGGGAGATGGATAAGTTATAGGAGGTGTAAGAGTGTCTTCTAGGAAGAAATGGAAGGCGATGATGAAATCATCATGGGACTCTTGAGATATGTGACTTTGGTCAGCCATTGGATAAGGATGGATGGTGTCTTGATCTTGATCATTACTGATTTTTTTTGTTCACACTTTGGATTGCCCTCTTGACATGGAGCCACTTCTAAGGATGAAGTAGGAGTTTTGATCTGCATAGGGGATTCTTGATAGGATGATAGACAATCATTTGGAATAGGTCTAATAGTTGTTGAAACACATGATATCTCGGTATCTCGAATCATTGAAGAATGGAATAGATTTGAAGAAGAAATAAAATTATCTTGGGTTTCTTTCAGAGGTAGTCCTTGAGGGTAGAAATAGTCATCATTAGGTTCAGTCTTTGATAGAGATGGTGTGGCTGGTTGTGAAGCTTTAGAAGATGGAGGAATGGTAGAAAAAGTAGATGAGATATGGGAACCATTGCTAGACATGGATTCCTAATATTTATTATGCTTGAGAATAGATGGATCATTAGGATTTTCCACTTTGATTATACCATCATCTATGAGGTCTTGGATTTTATGTTTCAACTCCATGCATGTTGAAGTTTTATGCTCATTATGTCGATGATATGCACAATAGGTACTCAAGAATTTCAATCCATGTGATGTGACTTGAGGTAATGTGATGAGATCATGCTCAAGAAGTTCTTCCAATGTTGATTCATATGATTGTCCCAAAGGAGTGAAGACCCTCTTGCGTTTATCCCAAGGTTTTTCTTTCATGAGGTTACTAATCCCTTTGGAGGGAGACTTTGTGGTGTTTTTAGTAGCATTTAGGGCTTTGGATCCACTCTCTTGATCAAAGATAGCATTTCCATACCAAGATTTCTCCATGTTGGAAGGAAGCGGAGAGATGTGAGAATCATGATACAATAGAAAATGATAGATTGAGAATAATGAGTATTTTTTGGATGGTGTATCCTTTTCCCCATTTAATTCTTGGAGTTCAGATTTTAAAGTTTAAAGTTTTTTTGATAAAGCTGCCATAAGAATATTTTCTTTCTCCTTGTTAGGATCATAAGGTTTAGCCCATTTTCCTTTAGACATTGTAATATTTTCTTGATGTTCTTACTTAGAAGATTGAAGAGAAGGTATGATGAATCAATCAATTTCCTAACAGGTGTTGAAGTGATATCTTAAGTGTTGACTAAATCCAAGACCAAAAGACAAAAGAGATAATGTCCAACTGAGAGAGATAGCAATGACTCCGATCTTGAGTCAAGGTTAACGAACCTTCTCTAACAACTTAGGATAACGACAACATGGACAAATATGATTAAAGTAACAAGTCACTTGGACTAGCACAACAAATTTAGATTATGAAACAACAATTGAGTCAGACTGTCAATAGATTGCAGTCAACAACAAACTAGGAGTGATGTTTGTGAGAACACAAATTTGTGAAAATTCAGATAGAACTGTCACAATAGAATACCAACTTGGACAAAAATTTGATATATTTTTAGATTTTTGAAACTAGATGCAGAAACTCGGACAAGAGTTGATAGTTTAACACCTAAGATTGTAGATTTTGAATCGTTGATCATTTTGATGCTCATTTTGATTTTTTGTTTTTGTGTTTCACTCACGCAAGACACGTCATGGAGATATTGTAGAACCAAGAACAACAATAAAACCCTATTCCTAGGTGGCAAGAAAGGTACAATACTTGTTTAAATACTCTTACAATAAAATTCCCATTCAAGTCAGACAGTTAGAAGCTTGGCAGAACTGGCTCCCCTCCACAGCACACACTTCTCGGGCCTACCAAGATTTAAATTTCTCAAGATCCAAGGATCCTGAAAAATTTATTGTCTCAACAAGAGGGGTACATGAGAGGTTTCTTAGGCATGTGCATCTCACAATGCCCGTATCTAACAAGTAGAAAGTATTTTGGATACTAACTAAAAAGGGTTTTAGTAAGGTTCTTTGTTTAAATGTATCCTCTGTGTCCGCACAAGTGTGATTCAGGCTACTAACCCCACAAGGCACCTTAGCACAAGTAGTTCACAATACATGATTGAGACCTGTAGGCCCTACTTTGTGTTAGGCAAGAGCCAAGTATAAGCTCAAATGACACTTATCTTCTGAGGCTTTGGTCTCGAGGAAGTGTTTTGATTATAGTGAGTCAAAGAAGCTTAGCGTTAGCTTGTTCTCACTTGGGTCATTCTCCAAGGGTGAGTACTTTTTCCCACTTGGAAATGCCCTCTAAGGTTGCAGATCTCAAATGACAAATGATAATAGTGTTTGTAGATTTCTGATCATCCCAAAAGGGTGAGAGCATAATTTTCCTGACATTATTGCAATTCCTAAAACACCAGATAGAAGTTCATTTTAAGATTTCTTGCATGTGGGTTCCTATTTTAATAAAAACAAAACAAAATGCAAGCAGAATGTTTAGCATTCTATCAATCAAATGCAACATGCAAAACAAATCATTAGTAGTTTGTGTTTTAGTCTTCTTTTATAATGTCATGCAAACCACTATTAGGTTGTAATCAAAAGATAAGCATCAAGAACAACAAAGCCCAAGATTGGTCAACATTAGAAAAAGTAGAAAATCAAAAAACTAATTGCATATCTAGAAAGTAGATGAAAAATCACGCACTTTCAAAAAAATTGCACTAAAAAATGTTACCGTATGAGCCCAAACGAGGCTCTGAAAGCTGCAAAATAGATGATTAGAAATGTACAGTGATGAAAACCTATGATTTCTGATAAATTTATGAATCAAAACCAAAAACTAATCCCAACCTATAAATATTCACACAATTCTACCCAAAATAAAAATAAATAAAAAATTGCACCAACAAAGGACTCAAAACGAGCAAGATATGGCCCTCTGAAGACAGAATGCAAAATCAAAACTGCATATGGTGAGGGTAGAGAAATTTCAAATGTGCGATGGCATGATCATTTAATGATATTAAATTTGATGGTATGCTAGCCGTTACAAAAAGCCAATAAGCCTATATTTTAATGGCTAGATGGATGTCAATTTCATATACCAGGTCTAGAAGACAGGAGGAGCTCGGGCTAAGGTGGAGGTGATGTGCAAGTGGCAGAGAGGAAGAGGAGGGGCGAAGGTGGGAAGTAGTAGAGGTGGGGAGTAGCAGCGAAGGGAGGTGGGTGCGGGTTGTAAGTGGAGGGTGGGAGGAAGTGGGTTGCCGTGTAGAGGTGGGGAGGTGGGGAGGTGGGAGGCAGAGGTAGTGGGAAGGTAGAGGGCAGAGGGATGTGTTGCATGGGGCTCAGAGGAGGGTTGAGAGGTGGTGGTTCTATGTGGGAAGAAAAGGGAGGGGGTGGAGATGAAGTGGTGCAGGGGTGGAGGGTAGGGTTGGGAGGCATGGATGATGGGTAGAGGTGGACAACAAAGAGGGTGGTTGGGAGGAGGCACAGGGGGGAAGCAGTGATGATGCGGGTGGAGGATGGGGTGAGAGATTTAGTCCCATGTTGGGTGCATGGGTGGTTTTAATAGTTTTAAATATGTGAATGAATAGAGGGTAATTTGAAGTAAAAGTGAAGGATAGGTATGAGTTGGGAAAGAAGGCTTGGGGTTAGGAGTTAGAAATGGGATGTTGGTTGGGGTGGAAAACCATAGTAGATCAGGGTAAAACCCAAAAATAAATAAATAAATGAAACTTGCAGCCCTTAAAAATTAAATCTTGCAACCCACCTTGATTTGCGTTCTGAAGGTCGTACATCCTGTGTATGCAAAACAATTTTTCCACAAATTCAATTTTTTTCAAATATGGGAAAATTTATAGTCACTTCAAACCAAAATGACTATCTGGACATGATGGTGGAGTTAGATTTGGCTCAAAGTGAATGTGGTAAGACCCCATGGTGGGCGCCAGAAATGTATGCATGGTTTTGGGTAAGTACCTGTAGCTGCAAACACACACACTTCAATAGATCATTGCATTGTTAGTCCAAATCAAATATGATAAACAAACAACTAATCTAAATCGATCTATTACCTTATAGTAGACAGGAGTTTGAATCTTTCTCTCAGGTCATTGCAAGAAATAGTCACTACACGTTGTTCTAAATGAAGGATTTAAAGAGCTAAATGATTGATTCATCTACATGAATATGCAAATGCAAGATTGATCCCAAGATAATTAGATTAATTTTATGACACCAATTTGAAATGTTTTTGTTCTTTTTAAAGCACCAAATTGAAATGTACTCTAGATTATGATTTGCATGATTGAAAGTAAACTAACAATTATTCAATCAAAAAGCTATGAAATGCT
>MU223097.1:3131418-3142755 GCA_018584345.1 Thuja plicata | reverse complement strand
ACCAAATTGAAATGTACTCTAGATTATGATTTGCATGATTGAAAGTAAACTAACAATTATTCAATCAAAAAGCTATGAAATGCTAAAATGCTTGAAAGATTAAGAAATGAAAACTGCATAATAACATTAGCTAAAAACTAGGATCCTTTGTGAAGGAAAAGAAGCTCTCTTTTATAGAAAATATCTCTCGAATCGACTGTCAAGATTGAAAGAAAAGAGTGGCTTAGATTCTATTTGAGGAAGCACAATCCATGTGCAAGCAATTTTATTGGTCAAAAGATTCAATCTTTTTGAAAACTTCCAAATTGATTTTCAGTTAACAACTTTGTTTCCAGAATGATAAATAGTGGAGAATAAGTTAACTGAGTGGAACTAGATTGTTTCCAATTTGATAATTAGTTAACTAGATTTGATGATGTCATATACATTTTTAAAGATTTAATTGATTTTAAATGCACATTTTTTATTTATTAATTAATATAATTCCTTTTTTATTTAATTGACAAATTTGTAATTTTATTTAATTAATATATCTGAATATCAATTAAATAATTAGTATAAATTTTATTTGCCATTGAATGTGATTTTAGGAATTAATTAATTAATTAATATGATCGATTAGGACCTAGGATTTAGGTCATCTCAGTTTGAATTTGATAGATTGAGGAATTGCCTATTTAATTTAGGACTTAGGGTTTATCAAGATTAGGGTTTCTTGATTAATTGTTGCAATTGGGGGTCTAGGGCCTAGATGACCATTTTTATGTGATTACAAGTTGCACTAATACAACTAGGGAAACACCACAAATACCTTAAATAGATTCAAATTTTCTAAAAGTGGTATGTAGTACCTTCATAATCACTCAAATTCGCTTGAGGACTCAGTTCTCCAACTTTTCTCACACTGCTCTAGAAATAATTAAGTAACAATGATAGATAATACAGTCTATTGCTAGAAATGAGTTGAGTAACTGAGAGGGGAGGGGTGAATCAGTTACCATAAAAAAAAATCCAAATCCCTTAAATTTCTTAAACAAATTTAACATTGTTGCTTGGTTAACATAGATATTTCACTGTCACTTGGTTAACATAGCAAATCTTAAGATATTAACTGTGATTATCTTTAGTAATTAATTGTAGAAACATAAACCATAAAGAAAATTAAATGTACACAGATAACACCAAGATTTAACATGGAAACCCAATATGGGAAAAACCACCAATAGAAACTAGTCAATGTTTTTCACTCTTCTGAAGTGAGCCCTGTTAGAAGCCAACCCTATTAAAGGTTACAATAACACACTGTTAGGTGTGACCCTGTTAGAGGATTTAATCACCCTATAAGGAGTGGCCTTGTGAGATTTCTTCAAAAACTTCAATGTAGAAATGTCACCTTGTGAGAGGATTTACAAAAGACTGTTAAGTCTACTTTGTTAAGAGATTTTGATCACTGCTACAATTGTTAGAGAGTAACAATGGATTGACCTGTTTTGATAAGCAACTATCTTTGTTGATTCAGATCTCTATTCTAGATTAAATACTTGATCCTCACTTATCATATATTCTATTTTAGTCCTTTTTTCTATCTTCAATTAAAATCCCATTTGATTTCGCCTTCACTCTTTATATCACACTTCACATGTAATTCCACATCACCACACTATTCAATCCAAACTTGACCTTATATATATATGAAAAGCCTTGTCAAGTTGACCTTAATATCTTCCAAATAAATAATAAAACTCATTTTTGTTGGCTTCAAATAACTAATTATCCATAAAATATAAGGCACTATTAGTCGGCTGACACTAATTGTACTACTCGGTCAATACTGAAATCCTTCAATGCCCGACCAACACTGTAATTCCTGAGTGAACTCTGTTAGAACTAAAAATCACTTTGGTCATCTTCAATGCCCGAGAGAGCTCAGCCCACACTGACTATGCTTGGATAGGATTAGACATTTTTGTAAACATCAATGACAATACACAATTGAATAATTGTCATCAACAATCTCCCTCTTTGGCATTGATGGAAACACAACATGTAATAATAAAAAGAATTATAGAGCAGCAGACATAAGAATGAAATTTTATTAATGTCCTTAGCATCATTTTGATTTTCATCCAAAACTCCCTCAATCACTGAAATATAGATTTCTCCATCTTACATTAATCTCTATTTCTGATAAAGTTCTCCCTCTGTCAATAGTCTCTCCATCAGTATCTTTACTGACATTCAGTAATCTCTCCCTCTTTCACTAATCAATATGACATACAATAATCTCTCTCTCTTTGAAAACCAATGCCAAAGACACCAACTGACATATCCAATTAAATTGTAACATACATGTATGTACTGATTCATATGCAATAAGCTCTTAAATATCTGCATCAACATGTTAAGTTTGTTCTATAGCTCGGTTGATGCATCACTAAACTCTGTTTTAGTGAGCCTCAGTTAGGGGAATCACCCCTATCTTTCCTCTAAGATACAAAAATGCATTCTTAGGTAGTGGTTTTGTGAATATTTCTGCAATTTGTTCTTTAGTGTTCACATATTCCAATCTGACTTCCTTGTCCTGAACCAATTCCCTTAAGAAATGATACTTTATTGCAATATGTTTAGTCTTAGTATGCATCACAGGGTTCTCTAAAATGTTAATAGCACTGGTGTTGTCACAATAGATAATGATAGGTTCTGTGATTTCCACATTCATACTTGACAATATTTTTTTGAACCATATGATGTTTGAACAATTTTCTCTTGTAGCAACATATTCTACTTCTATTGTAGATTGAGAAATGCAATTCTATTTCTTTCTTGTCCAGGAGACTAACCTCTTTCCAAGAAATAGTGCTCCACCACTTGTGATCTTTCTATCATCAACACATTCTGCCCAATCAACATCAATAAAATTCTTCAAATCAAAGTTTCCTCCTTTCTTATACCATAATCCACAATCTTTAGTACCCTTAAGATATCACAAAATCCTTTTGATAGTCATCAAATGATTCTCTCTAGTATTAGCTGAAAACCTTGCAACAATTTCTTGTTTCCTTCAAGATGTAGCATTTACTTCCAAATACTTTGAAATAATGAACATTAGGTTTATAGCCATACCATAATTCAAAAGGTGTCTTCTCAGTACCTTTCTTCAGTTGAACTCAATTCAAGGTGTGAATTGTAGTGCTAATGGCTTCCTTCCAGTATTTGGTAGCAACATCATTTTCAATCATCAAGGTTCTTGCACAATCCATAATGGATCTGTTCCTTCTTTTTACAATATTGTTCTTCTATGGTGTACCTGGGGCAGATACTTGTCTTTTGATTCCTCTTTCATTGTAGAACTCATTGAATTCATTAGAAATGAATTCTCCTCCTCTGTCATATCTTAAGCATTTAAGTTTCTTTCCTATTTCTTTTTCAACTTTGGCTAGGTACCATTTGAACTTTTGAAAGGCTTCTAATTTTTCTTTGAGAAACACAACAATCATCATTCTAGAATGATCATCAACAAATAGAATGAAGTACTTCTCACTTGTATAACTTGTTGTTACAATTGGTCCACATAAGTTAGTATGCATGAATTCCAAGACTTCTCCTGTATTGTAGTTCTTTCTCTTGAAGCTTGTTTTGCCCATCTTCCCAATTTGACATTGTTTTCATATTGCTAGTTCAAGTTTCTTCAAAACATGAATACCTCTTATTCTTTTGTTCTTACGTATGTTGATTAGGTTGTCAAAATTCACATGATGCAACCTTTTATGCCATAACCAAATTTCTTCTACTTGTGCAATAAAACATGAACTCTCATTGAGATCAAGATAAAATAGATTACCTTTTGTTTTCCTGCCACTTCCAACTAGGTTTCCTCTACCATCCATGAGCTTGGCCTTTCCATTCATGAACTCTACCTTATATCCAATGTTATTCAGTTGTGCCACACTTAGTATATTATGCCTTAGTCCTTCAACCCAATAAGCATATTCACATTTGATTCCTTCAAAAAGGCAATACAATGTTTACCTTTCACATAGTAGGGTTCATCATTTCAAAAACTAACACTCCCACCATCATAGTGTTCAAGATGTTCAAATTTGGTTTTATCACCAGTCATCTAGTGATAACAACCACTATCAATTATTCAGGTGTCATTCTTACTAATATGAGAGTATAGTGCAGTCTTTTCATTGTCTTCACTATCTGACTCATCCTTAAAAGCAATGTAGACCATTTCATCTTCATCTTCATCACTATCAGAATCTTTAGCAATATAACTATTACCCAAAATTTCCCATTACATGACAATTTTTTCTACAAGTGGAGAAAATGTGGCTCCCATGAGGGTAAAGCCCAGCTTGTATGTTTCTATTGTCTTCCTGGTCTTATTCTTATTCCTCTAAAATTTTATAAAATCTCTGGTTTGTTCTTATCTGAGAGATAACCTAAGTGGTGATTAAAAACCCTAAGCAATTTGAGAAAAACCTAGTTCTCTAAGACTTGTTATTTTTCCTTGTTACCTTTTCTGATCAGCTTAAGTGATCCTTTAAGCATGTACACTTTTCAAATCGTCCTTTAGTCTCTTAGTCACACAATTATGCTAAATTTATAATAAGTATTCATGCAGTCATACAGTCGTGTTGTATTTAATATAAGGTCATTTTTCTCTACAAGTGAGCAGGTGAATGGATTATCATGTGGTCATGCATTTGCGATGGATTTGCATAATGTTACCTTCCAGATCATGAGTTTGCAATCAAAGGAAAAGGAAATCATCACTCACTCACTGAGGGTTGGAATTTTTCTCATCACTCACTCACCATGAAATTTCACTTTATGCCTTTGAGCTCGCGAGTGTGTGATCAAAGAGACTTTTATACTCGTCACTCACTCACTGAGCTAATCACTTAACAAATTTTTATTGTGCAAGTGTGCAATGAGGTCTTTTTTGCAGGATGAAATTTCATTGCTCACTTTCCATGAAATTTCACTTCAAGTCTTCGAGCTCACGAGTGTGAGACCAAAGGAGTTGTGCTTCATTGCCCACTCGCTCAAGTTTAGCAGTTGACAAGAAAAGCACTGCGACCGAGCGAGCAAAGGAATTTTATGCTCATCGCTCACTTGTTGAGCCAAATTACTTAAAATCTAAAGTTATGCAAGTGTGATACGCAGTCTATATTATAGGTTATATGTTTTTATCGCTCACTCACGTAGGATAATCATTAAGTGAGGAAAGTTTTACGAGCATGCGATTAAAGGAAATGGATGTTTTTGTGCACTCGTGATGGGCCGTTCACATAAGGCTTATTATTCTGTGAGTGTGTGACCAAAGGAGTTGTGCTCCATCGCTCAATCTCTCATGTTTAGCATTTGATTATGAAAGTGGTGCGAGTGCGCAAGCAGAGGGAGTTGTATGTCGCCGCTCACTCACTAAGTCTTAGTAGTTAGCAGATTTTGGACTATGAGTGAGCGATGTGGCTAGTGATATATTCTCAAAAGGGGTTGTCACTTACTCACAAGGACAAAAGAAAAATTCAAAAGGGTGTTGTGAGTATGTGACTGATCAAGAGAAAGGCTTTATCGCTCACTCGCACAGGTTGAAATTTCAAACATAGGTAGGTTAAAGACTGATCAAGTCCTTTTTGATCGGACAATTGGCATAATGGATTGATCACAAAATGCTCAAAATCTATTTATTAAGTCATTAAGTCATGCTAACATGTGTCCATGGTGGACCAAGGTAAAGAAACTAATGAATAAAGAAAAGGAGATTGACGACCATATTTTCAAGTTATTAGAGATTCAAATCTGGGTCGTTGATCGAGCATTCCGCACCACCTGTGACTGTTATTTTCAAATTTCAAATGTTCAAATCTGATTGTAAGTTTCCATGGTAGTGGTGTGGTATTTCAAGTTGTAGACAGAGAGATGGGTCAAGCCAACTTTTGAAAGTCACATTTATGGCGATGGGAAAGATATTCAATTTTGTATCTGATCGACCCCTGATATTTCTGAATGCATTAAGGAGCAGACTTGACAGTTTTAGGGTTTCTGTATTATTTATGAAATCTATTGTAACCCTAATTTCTAAGAATTGGATTGACTCCTAAGCCTGCGTGCTAGTGGAGGTTGTATATAAGTTGTTTTTTATTCTTTTCTTGTTAGTTTTTGGGATATGGAAGAGTTTTCTGAGACATTTTCTCTGTCCTCCAACTTTTCATAGTCTGTAATTCTTAGTTTTGCAAGCTTACGCAAGACTTTCTGTGGAATTTTTCCTTCCCTCAGGTTTTCATATGGTTGGGATTCTTTCTGAAGAATGATATATTGATTGACTATTGAAGAAATTTGAGGATTATCTCAAGTTTTCCTTCTTTTCTGCATTTTTATGTACTACTGTGGGTGATCTTATAAGGTTAGTTATTGTGAATTTTTTTCATTCCTAGCTATCTTGTTTCATTCCTATGCCTATTTGTGGGAGTGGATGTCTATTTGCAAGTCATAGTCTATGTCTACTTCTTTGAAGCTATTTTAGTGAAATCTTCTCTTTCCTCCAATAGTTTCATCTCAGACCTCTCTATGAAACATTTTTTGCAAACCTATCTAGGAAGTTGTACTTGTCATAATTCAGGGATTTCATGTTAATTCTTGGTTATTATATTGTGATTCATGTTACCTTTGGTGCATCACCTAGTCAGTTAAGTTTTATTTTTTAGTCATTTCCCTTCAGTTCTCCTTCTACCCCTTTCCCTTCCAAGTTTATTTTCATGTTAAAAGAGCAAATAAGATGATTATCCAAGAGGAACGAGCCTAGAACATGGAGACTTCACTTTATTTAGCAAAGTTCCTCATAACATAAAAGTGATTCCTATGTTATACTAGATTATCAAGACTACAAGAGCTTGAATAGGGTGCAAAATCTAGTGACTAACAATTCTGGCACACCCGGTGGAGCCCATTTAAGAAGTTCATATTCAAATCTATGCTATCTCTAATATGTTGACTGCATAGAACTGAACTAAAGAGGTTTTCTTCAAAAGCATATCTGGCAGCTCCATTGGTGTAAAGACTAGTAGATCTAGTCTTGTTCAAAGTTTATGAGAAAAGTTGAGACAAGAAGCTCAAAGCCTTATGAGTTCTTATAGCTACCCCTGACAAGGAATTATTGTAGATCATCTCAGATAACATCCTCTATAATGAGGGTATAGTCTACACCACCTACATCAGAAAGAGGACCTTTGACTTTTCACTCTAGAAGAAGAGGAAGATCTATAACCACCAAAGAGCTACAAGCATATTCAACTCCACTACCTGGCCCAGATACAACTCATTCAGTTGTTGCTAAGAAAATCATAGTTCCAACAATGGCTAGACAGTTTGGCTTTGTCCCCTTCAGTCAGGGGATTCCATTAAACTTTGCTCAACATCATGATGTGCCCTTAGCAGCACTCAAAATTCTACCTGATTTCATAGGTGAAGGACAGACAACATCTTGTGAGCACATAAGACATGTGGCTACCATTTGTAGTGTGAATCATATTATAGAAGAAGACGTGGATACCAAGCTATTTGTGGCCTTTTTCAAAGGTAAGGCCTTAGAATGGTTTATAACTCTTGTTTTTGGTTCAATTGATTCATGGGATAGACTAGGATAATCATTAAGCAAATATTTTGATGATAAATTAGACCACTTATCTCTGGTTGAGAAACTAACAACCGTAAAGAGAGCTCCTCAAGAACAAATGACAGACTTTAATAATAGATTCCTCAAGAAATGGAATAGAATCCCTATCTTAGTGAGACCTTCAGCTGACCATGCCTTCCTATACTTCTTGAAAATCCTCAATAGCAATATCTATGTCATGATTCAATCCATGGGAGGAACCTCATTACCTCAATCTTTTGACATAGCGGTCAGGGCTAAAAATTGTTTAATCCAAGTAGGCATGATAGACCCAAGGCCACCCATGCCTATTTTTCCTAGCATTCAGCCCAATATGCCTTTAAGAATCCCTCCATACACTCCAATACCCACTATAGTAACACCTCAGGCCCGCACTAGCTATGAGGAATCCAAAGTTGGCCCTTCCCAAGAGCTACTTGAGTTAAGGGACTATCAACAAGAAATGAAGAAATTGTTGCAGACAATGAGCAAAGGGTTGACTAGCATAAAGAGGCAGAACCAAGGGAGTGGACCATCCTTTCAACCAAAAAATTAAAGTCCTGACCAAAAATATCAAAATCAAGGACAACCCTATTAGCAGAATAGGCCACCATATCAAGGGAACTACCAAGGTCAAATAATAAGTGGTGTTTTCTATGCAATCAGCCCCATAATCAGGCTACATGTTTGAATGGGTGGATGAATCAAGCATTAATGGTTTAGAATGCTTCACATACCAAATTAGAAGCCTCTTCTAGTGGAACAATTCCTCAGCAAGATGCACAACCAGATGAGACTACTCTTTTAGTTGGGAGCAACAAGATTTCAATGGAGTAAACAGTGAGTCCCTAATTGTTGCCAACACTTAGTCAAAAAGAAGAGCCCAAGACATGGAGCGAGTAGAGGATGGAGCTAAAGATTATACATCTATAGATACGTCACCATCTTCTCCCCTTGTTATATTAAAGAAGGCTCCTACCATTCTAATCAAAGAGAGTCCATCTCCCAAGAAGGTTTAACCCTCAATAATAAAAGTACACCAAAGAGTACACATGGTAGTGCCCTTCAACATTGTAGACAATATGAAAAAGATGAATATCACTATGTCTATGTGGGACTCCTTAGCTATTCCAGGATAGCTTGAGATCTTAAGGAAGGCTATGAATGAGGGGTCAGCACCTCAAAAGCTTACAAGTGAATTTTTTAAGCTAATGTTGGTCAACACTGATCAAAAGAAGGAGACTTCAAGCAGAAACTCCAAGCTTGATGTCATACAAGGTAAGAATTTGAAACCAACCCCTTTTTATGTATCATTAATTATTGGGAACTCCTTAGTACATAATTGTATGGTAGATAGTGGGGCTACTAGCTCTTTCATGCCCAAGAAAGTAGCTAACCAATTAGGACTTAAATATGAACCTTTCCAAAAGAAGGTGACCCAAATTGATGGTTCCTCAGTAGACACAGTAGGTGTAGCTAAGGATATGAGCTTGATCCTACATGAAAGTCCCCATTTCTCTATCCTACTTGACATATACATCATAGACCTCCCTTCTTTATTTTCCATATGTTTATCAAGGGAGTTCACAGCCAAGATAGGAGGCTATCTTTCTTCTAACTGGTCTCACATGATTTTCCATACTAGATATGGAACCAAGGTTTCCATCAAGTCTGAATCATTGGAAGCACACCATATATAACCTTATGTGTCCAATGTACTCAATGCAATTTGTCTTGCACTTGATTTTAATGACTTCCCAATCATTAGATAAACAAACACCAAGATAGAAAATATCCCAGATATCTATCTAGATGAATTGGAATCATAAAGAACCTTAGAGGCTCAATCTAGTGTTGTTTGGGATGTTGGTTTGGGAAACTACTTAATACAAGAAGATAATCTCATAGATCCAATCCTTAAGAAAGCTATCATTGAATCATCAAAGGATGATAGCAATCAAGTTTGGGATCTATTCTTTGATGGTGCTAGAAGTATACATGGCTCTGGTGGTGGTGCTATGTTGGTCTCTTCAGAAGGAGAAAAATATTATGCAGGTTTTAGGTTTAGCTTCTCTCGCACTAGCAACACCACTGAATATGAGAGTCTAGTGAATGAATTAGAGTGGGATAGAAAGAGAGGGATCAAATCCCTAAAGTTTTATGGTGACAGTGAACTAGTAGTCAGCCAAGTAAGAGGGATAAGTACAACTAAGAATTACACAATGAAAGCATATAAACACCAATTTTGGGATGCAATTGAATATTTTCATGCTTTCAACATTATTGCAATCCCTAGAAAATTGAACCAGAATGCAAACAGATTAGCTGTTGTTGGATCTCAGTATGACATTCCTAATGGTATTTCAAAGGAAAAGGATCAACATCATATCAAAGTAATTTTCAGGCCTTCTATCCCTGACAATAATGTTAATTGGCAAGTATTTGACAATGATGAGCAAATTTTGCAATTCTTATTTGAAGAGGATGTCTTTTCAGAGCATAACCAAGATAGACTGATGCAGAACTATGGTGACCTATAGTACAACTTAGATAAAATAAAATTCCAAAAGGTCTTGTCACCCTAGAATTTGTCTTCAATAGAGATGACCAAGCACAGAAGAGTAAGGTTAGTCTAACAGTTCAACAAAATATTGCACCGATTTAGAGATGGACCCAAGAAAGAGTTTGAAGTTTAGAAAAGTGAATACTGATTCAGAAAAGCAGACTTATGCCCAATTATTTCAAGAATTCAGTGATATATTTGCCTGGCAGTATGAAGACCTCAAGGGTTTCAACCCAGCACTTTCTCAACACACCATTGAATTGGAACCAAATTCCAAGCCAGTTAGATAGAAGCAAAGGATTTTCAATCCTAAAATTGAACCACTCATGCACAAAGAAGTGCTCAAAATAATCAAAAGTGGAATGATTTACCCCATAAAAAATACTAGTTGGGTTTCCAACCTTGTTCCTGTCAGGAAGAAGAATGGAGAGTTGATACTATGTGTTGATTTTACGGACCTTAATAGGGCATCGCTAAAAGATCGCCATCCATTGCCATCTATGGAGCAAATTTTATAGTGTCTCTGGATCAAAACATTTCTCACTGTTGGATGGTTATTCAGTGTACAATCAGATCTTGGTTTATGAAGAAGATCAATATAAGACTACATTTACAACCAAATGGGGAACCATGGCTTATCAAAAAATTCCTTTTGGTTTGTCTAATGCAGGTGCTACTTTTCAAAAGGCAATGGACATGGTGTTTAAGAGCCTTATGTACAAGTTTGTGTTGGTCTACTTAGATGATATTGTTAGTAATAACTGAGAGGGGGGGTGAATCAGTGGCTTCAAAAACTTATCTTTAAACTTGACCACCAATCAATAAATATCAAATTATTAAGTCCCTATAAGATGCATGCCATGAAATACTAATAATGATTTAACTGTCTATCGGTTTTCCTTTTCTGACCTTGTTCTCCTTGATTACCGATAAGAAATAAAAACTATTTACTGATACTTAGTAAATATGCAGAGTATACTGATCAATCTAGAAATGCATATGTGAAATGTAAAATAGTAAAGTAATAAACCATACACACATAACACATGGATTTTAACGTGGAAACCCTGTTAAGGGAAAAAACCACTGGGACCGGTACCCCAAATTTTCA
>MU223097.1:3121153-3131368 GCA_018584345.1 Thuja plicata | reverse complement strand
TACCCCAAATTTTCACTCTTCTGAAGTGAGCCTTGTTAGGAGCCAACCCTATTAAAGGTTACAAACACACTGTTAGGTGTGACCTTGTTAGAGGATTTTATACATAGAGGTTGTCACTTAGTATCGGGCATCTATTTTCTATGATCCTTGAATCAGCCTCCTTCTTAGACTATCAATAGGATTTAGGCAAATCTTGCTACCATCCTTGAATCAGCCTTGTTCTTAGACTGTCAATAGGTATCTGGAAAGTCCAATGCTACTTTCATGAATCAACCTTTTTGGCACTCCTTGGGATGTACCTCAATATATAGAAGACTGTTAAGTCTTGCTCTATTAAGAGACTTGATGCTTCAATGGTTAAACTGAAACACAATGACCTGTTTCTAATGCAACTTGAATTGTAGATTTTCAGATCTATTTAAGTACATTACCTCTATGATCAATGTATCAATTCAATTCTTTGTACTCCACACTTTCTACTCTGTGATGTTGTGCTTCACTATTTGTTGGTGTCTACATAATTCTTTAGCTCTCCTTCAACTTGATTGATTAGGACTATATGAAGTTATCCTTCATTAGTTTCTCTTTAGCATCCTCTTATTATTCACTCCCCTTCATGTGATTATGGAAATGAATTAAGCTTGTCTCTTATATAGACATGATATTCACCATTTCTTGATTCTTGATTCTTGATTCTTGGCATGAAAAACAATCCAGCCAATCTGATTTAAAGCATAACTCTTGACTTATCTCATAGTTATTTTTATGCCAACTGTAAAAATCTTCTTTAAATCAATCACTTAACTCTGGTTGAATAAAACAATGAAAAAAACTATTTAAGTCTATCTTTAGCTCTTGCCAGCTAGATATTTTGTCATTTTCTGAACTCTCTATTCTGTCGGTCAACTCTGCAGTTAGTCGTCGATGACAACTTCCAGTTCCATCGGTGTGACTCCAATCAACTTCGGGATCTCTGTCAGTCGGGCATCATTGGATTTTACTCATTGGGAAACTTTGTTCTCATCTTGTCAGGTATCCTATGATTTTTCTTCGTCGAGCAACACTGTCTTTTGCTCATCAGGTATCATTGTGACTTTGGTTCTTTGCTTTTACCGATGGTGTGCACTTTGTCGGTGTTATCTGTCACTTAGTGAATACTTGACTTTTATGCATTGCTGAAAGCATAATCTTTGTTCCATTGATTCTCTGAAGTCTTTGGCATTATATACATGACCGTTTAGATGATATCAAGTTGACATCAATGAAAATACAAACCATTAACTAATTTAATGCCTTGCATTATCTTCAACTTAACATTATCAAACATTCAATCAATTATATGTCATCAGATATAACTATTTATTCTAAATATGTAGCAGACCACATCAAACATTTGAGAAAAATATTTGAAAGGTGTAGGGAATTTAGGATCTCTCTTAATTCCAAGAAATGTGTGTTTTCAATCCATGAGGGAAAATTGTTGGGATATATTATGTCTAAACAAGAAATCATAGTTAAACCTGAGAGGATTGCAGCTATTCTTGAATTACCCCTACCACCCCGTAAGAAAAGCCTTCAATATTTCATAGGAAGGATTAAATTTTTTAGGCGTTTCTTGCCTAATATTGCATATTTACTAAAGCCTTTGACATCAATGTTAAAGAAGAATTCAGTCTTCAGCTGGAGCAAGGAGGGGAAAGCTAATTTCCAAGCCATTAAAGAGGCTTTGACAAAAACTCCTACTTTATTGAACCCTGATTTCAGTAAGGGTTTTATCCTTTATGCTTATGGGTGTTCTGATGCCATATCTGTAATGTTGACTCAAGAAAACTCGGAAGGATTGGAGCAACCTATTGCTTTCTTCAGCAAAGGTTTAGAAGAATATGAGAAAAGATATTCTTTTGTGGAGAAACATGTACTTGTTGTGGTGAAAAGCCTTAAAAATTTCAAATATCTACTAACTCATAGCAAGTTATGATTAAGATTCACTCATCCAAGTGTCAAAGAGTTCTTTCTTTCTAAGGACCTGAATGAGAAAAGAGTTGGTTGGATCACCAAGGTCATGGAATATGATATTGATATCTAGGTCACCAAACTAGTTAGAGGAAGATGTCTTTGTGAACATTTGATAGAGGATGAGAATTCAAGGAATACAGAGAAAATGAATGCATCTTTAGCTGTTCATTCAATAGACGAACATGCCCAAGCGTCAGGTTGGTTTCCTAACATGGTTCATTTCTTGAAGACAGGAAAGTATCCTGCAGATTTGGACTCAACAAAGAGAAGGCGTTATAGATTGGATCATAATAGTGTCCTTTTGAGATGCATACATTCAAATCAAGTGGCAAATGTCCTAAAAGAGTTTCATGATGGACCTTCTGGAGGTCATTTTTCTCCCATGACTATTGCCTTTCAAATCATGAGGGTTGGGTACTATTGGCCATCTATCTTCAAATATAGTCATGATCATGTGAGGAAATGCATAAAGTGTGCCATGTTTACAGGAAAAGAGAGACTTGCAACTCTTCCCCTTCAACCTATTAGAATAGATCAACCTTTCAAGAAATGGGGCATTGATTTTGTAGGCCTAATTAATCCTCCCTCTAGTGTAGGACACAAATGGATAATAATTGCAACAAACTATTTCTCTAGATGGACAAAGGCTATTGCACTAAAAGAGGCCAACAAGAATGTTGTTTTGAGCTTTTATGATGACATAATTCATAGATTTGGTACTCCAGATTCAATCATATCAGATAATGCACTTGAATTCATAGGTCTAAAAGTGACTAAATGGGCATTCAAGAATGGTATTTATCTGAATACTAGTTCCAACTATTACCCTCAAGGTAATGGCCTAGCATATTCTACAAATAAGAATTTGATTAGGATTATCAAAAATACTTTGTAAGAAAATCAAAGAAACTGGCACTCCAATCTCAATTCTGCCTTATGGCTAGATAGAATAACCCTAAGAAGATCATTGGGAATTCTCCTTATATGTTGGTATATGGCAAGGAGGCCAAATTTTCCATCTCATCATAATTACCAGCATTGGACCTTGCTACCCAAATTATTCTCTTTTAAGAAGGAGATCCCTTTTAGGTAAGGTAATCTATGCAAACCGTGGAGTTTCAGAAGATGCAGATCAAAAATAACTTTGACAAGAGGGCCAGAGATAGAAACTTTAATGTTGGGAATATAGTCCTCAAGTGGGATGAGTATAAATCAAGGCTAGGTAGGCATTCAAATTTTGATTCCTTCTCAAGAGGACCATTTGTAATCACAAAGTGCAAGGAGCATAATGCATTTCAATTATCAACTCTTGAAGGAGATGCCTTGCCAATATCAGTTAATGGTTTTCATCTCAAGCCCTATTTTGAGGTCTGTCCAGCTCTATAAGTAACTTTCCCTATTTTATTTTTCTTTCTTTTCTAGTTTATTTTTCCTTTCTTTCCTCCAAGTGCTTGTGCACAAGTAGTTTGTTTATGTTTGTATATAGTCCTTCTCCCTGTTTTGGCTTGTTGTCCCTCTTCCTAGTTTCAATCATTTTCCTTTCCCAAAAACATTTTGCGTACTCAAATGGTGACTCCATGCCCAATGAATGTCAAAGGCTATTGGTTTTCAATGTCTAGTAGGCTAACATCTAGCATAAATCGCCAAGAATGTTACCCAAAATCTCCCATTACATGACAATTATGGATACAAGTGGAGAAAATGTGGCTCCCACAAGGGTAGAGCCTAGCTTGTATGTTTCTATGTTCTTCCTAGTATTATTCTTATTCCTCTAAAGTTTTATAAATCTCTGGTTTTCTCTTGTCTGAGAAATAACCTAGGTGATGATTAAAACCTTAAGAAATTTGAGAAAAACCCTAGTTCTCTAAGACTTGTTATTTTCCTTGTTACCTTTTCTGAGCAGCTTAAGTGATCCTTTAAGCATGTGTGCTTTTCAAATCATCCTTTAGTCTCTTAGTCACACAGTCACGCTAAATTTATAATGAGCAGTCATGTAGTCATGTTGTATTTGTTATAAGGTCATTTAGCTCTGCGAGTGAGCGGGTGAATGGATTATCATGTGATCGTTCAGTCACGATGGTTTTGCATAATGTTACCTTCCATCTTGCGAGTGTGAAATCAAGGGAAAAGGAAATCATCGCTCCCTTGATGAGGGTTGGATTTTTTCTCATTGCTCACTCACCATGAAATTTCACTTTATGCCTTTGAGCTTAGGAGTGTGTGATCAAAGAGAATTTTATGCTCGTCGCTCACTCGCTAAGCTAATCACTTACCAATTTTTGTTGTGTGAGTGTGCAATGAGGTCTCTATTGTAGGATGAAATGTCATTGCTCATTCGCCATGAAATTTCACTTCAATTCTTTGAGCTTGCGACTGTCCAAAAAAAGGAGTTGTGCTTCATCGCTCACTCCATCAAGTTTAGTAGTTGACAAGAAAAGCATTGTGACCGCAAGAGCAAAGTAATTTTATGCTCATCGCTCACTCGCTAAGAAAAATTACTTAAGATATAAAGTTGTGCGAGTGTGAGATGTGGTTTGTATTGCAGGTTATATGTTGTTATCTCTCACTCACGTAGGATAACTATTAAGTCAAAAAAAAATTGTGAGCGTGCGATTAAAGGAAATGGATGTTGTCACGCACTTGTGATGGGCCGTTTACATAAGTCTTATTGTTCTGCAAGTGTGCAACTGAAGGAGTTGTGCTCCATCACCCACTTGCTCATATTTAGAATTTTATAATGAAAGTGGTGTGAGTGCATGAGCAGAGGGAGTTGTATGTCATTGCTCACTCACCAAGGCTTAGTGGTTAGCAGATTTTGGACTATGAGTGAGCGATGCGGCTAGTGATATATTCTTAGAAGGGGTTGTCGCTCACTCATGAGGAAAAAAGACCAAATCAAAAGGGTGCTATGAGTATGTGACTGATCAAGAGAAAGGTTTTGTCACTCACTCTCATAGGTTGAAATTTCAAATAGAGGTAGGTTAAAGACCGATCAAGTCCCTTTTGATCAGACGGTTGGCGTAATGGCTTGATCACAAAATGCTTAAAATCTATCGATTAAGCCATTAAGCCATGCTAACACGTGTCCATGGTGAACCAAGGTAAAGATAGTAATGAATAAACAAAAGGAGATCAACGGTCATGTTTTAAAGTTATTAGAGATTCAAATCTGGGTCATTCATCAAGCATTGCACACCACCTATGACTGTTATTTTCAAATATTAAAATGTTCAAATCTGATTGTAAGTTTTCAAGGCAGTGGCATGGTCTTTCAAGTTGCAGATAGAGAGATGGGTCAAGCCAACTTCTAAAAGTCACATTTATGGTGACGGGAAAGATATTCAAGTCTGTATCTGATCGACTCAAATATTTTTGAATGTTTTAATGAGCAGACTTGACAATTTTAGGGTTTCTATATTTTTTATGAAATCTATTGTAACCCTAATTTCTGAGAATTAGATTGACTCCCTAGCCTATGTGCTAGGGGAGTGGTGCAGGAGCACCCTAAATGAACCAAGTTTTCTTATGGAACTTAGGGTTTCCATCAAGGTCCTAAGTGGCCTTTAGTCATGTTAGAACCATGGGTTAATCTTTGGACTCCTTTGTAAGACCATAGATCCAAGATTGGCATCCTATGAGCCCTAGGTCAACTATTGGTCAATGATTGTCCAAAACCCTATTTATAGGTTGTTTTTATGTTTTTCATGTTTGGAGTTTGGGACCAATTTTGGTCACCAAAGTTGCAAAATTGCAAAATATGCACAAATTGCTCAAAAGTTGTCAAGTAACTTTTGAGCAAACATGACAACTTTTTGTCAAAGTTTGTAAAACAATTGCCAAATAGCTAGTTGGTTCAAATTTGTTATGTAACCATTGGGAGTGCCTAAAAATCCCTCATAGGCATGTGGTAGGCTTAACTTGATGTAATTTTTGGCAAAATCAATAAAGAAACTACCATTTTCCTGCATTCTTGAGCAATAGTCTGGTTGTATGGTCAGGTACGGATCCATCTGAGGGAAAGATCTATTAAATAAGGTAACCCCATGTGTTATCCTCCTTATCCATTTGGTTTCATGGTCTAATACCCTTCCTATCAAAAGTTATCTAATTTTCATTCTTCTTGCCCTGGATTTTAGGCCCTAAATCAGGATTTCACAAAGTATTGAGTGTATTTCTCATTTTCACCATGGGAATTAAATGACCCTTGGTGGAAAGAAATTATTAGTAATTTTCTTGAAGAATTTACAGGATAGGTTCACCAAAGTGCAGGGAGATGGGCTTGCCATGATGCCCTAGGTGTATATTGCTATGTAAGCACCATTCACAAAATTGGGACAGTCATCATAACTCCTATTTAGGGATTCATCAAAGGCCCTAAATCAGTGTAGGAGACCCTTGTACATGCCCTCACACTATTCAATCATTATTTTGGTCATTGAATGCATTCAAGAGGTACTTGTAGTGTAAGTACAACCCTAATTATCCCTAATTACAAAAGCATTTTGATGTGTCTTCCTATATTTCCTTCACCTTCATGTTTTTGTGCTCAAGTATAAGAGCTTAGGCCATAAGGGTGTCTAAATACCAAATCCATTCTAGGGGTTATGTAGAAAAATCTTTTTCAAAAGAAAATATCCCTCGGGAAAAGGCTACAAGCCTAGTGTTGGGTTTGTGAAGCAACTATGTCTCAAAAGTTGTGAAGTATGAATAGAACCATTGGAGTAAGTTTTTAGGGACCTAAATAGACCATATCCTTGAGTGTAGGTCACCCCTGGTCCTAAAATCCATCTTATGGGGTATTTTTGATAATTGGGCTAGAGTGCTTGGTAGCCAACCTAGGTAGTTGGTGTTTGAGGATTGGTGAGACCTAGTGAATAGGTTGCCCTTGGGGTATTGGGTTGTGATAACCTTGGACCAAGTCCTTTCCACATTTTTGATAAGTGTGAAGCACTTTTCCCTTTTGAGTTGGGAATTGAAGGGGTATATTGCCCTATTGAGCCTTTGGAGGCTTCCTACTGCCCACTCTGCATTAAGCGGTATCAGAGCTATGTCTACTCCTGAGGATGAAGAGATCCCTTCAAGAGTCACAAATATTGAATTGGAAAATATGGTGAGAGAATAGAGGGTAGAAAATGTAGCCTTGAAAAGAAGGACTCAAGAGTTGGAGAACAAGGTAGAGAGGGGAAAAGAAGATACCTCTGGTGGTGAAGAAGGGAGTGAAGAGGAAGATGACACCCCTAATCAGGATGTGAACATTCCTGCAGACCACAGACCCCTTCTAGATGCCTTAAAATCTATGGGGAGAAGAACCATGGAGGAGAAGTTGGATTTACCAACTTTCAGTGGGAAAATGAAAGCAGACTTGGCCTTGGATTGGATTGAGGCTTTAACAAGCTTCTTTGAGTGTGAGGACATCCCTGAGAAGCAAAGAGTTAAGATGGAAAGATCCAAGTTGAAGGGAGCATACCTAACTCGGTGGAACTTCATCCAAATAGAGAGGGTGAAGAATGGGAGAAGTATGATTACTTCATGGAACAAGATGATATCCTTGATCAAAGAGACATATGTTTCTGAAGACTATGGGGTGCAACTCCATAGAAAGAAGCAAAACCTAAAACAAAATGACATGGATGTGGGCTCATAAACTGGGGAGTTCCTAAAACTATGCATGAAGACAAATGTGGCAGAAGATGAAGAAGAAAAGCTAGCAAGGTACATGAATGGTCTTAAGGTATCCATTCAAGAAGAACTTAGCCTACACTGCCCTACATCACTAAACAAGTGTTATCAAATGGCACTCAAAGTAGAGGATAAGTGGAAAAGAAAATAATAATTTAATAAGGGAAAGAGAAATGATAGTGGGAAGAACTTTAGAGGAAGATGAACCTCTTGGAATAGAGAACAGTATAGTGACAATAGCAGCAGGACCCCTAACCAAGGAGACAAATAAAATAGTGATTCAAAATTCAGATGGAACTATAGAGGAAGAAGACCCTTCAATAGAGGGAGAAAAAACAAAGGAAGAGGAAATGGACCCCTAAGATATTACTACTGCAATCAATTGGGACACCATGTAGGGAGATGCCTTGATAAGAGGAAAAACAACAGCCAAGGAGAAAGAAGAACGCAACTCATTCAAGAGAACAATAAACAAGAGAATGCAAATGCAAGGGACTTATAACCAGAGGAAGGAACATGTTTAATGATGAGACAAGTCTTGTTAGAAATATTCCCAAGAGATAACTGAGAGGGGGGGGTGAATCAGTTATCTACAAGATTCAATTTTTTTCAATTAAGTACAAAATAACTTTAAACATAAAATCAACAAGATAACACAAAATTGAACAACACAATATTGGTAACGGGGAAAACCAAATTAAGTAAAAACCTCGGTGGGAATTAGCACCCACAAATAACTGTACTAGTTTATAATGATCCTTGTTAGAATATCTTGAAACCCTGTTAGGAGTTGATCTTTACAATGCAATAAGTATAGAGACCTAGTCAAAGGTCAGACCCTGTTAGGAGTCTTTTACAAATAACCCTGTTAGGGGTGAGGACACACTGTCCAAGAGCTCACTACTCAAATGGTGAAGGCTGCAACCTTTTGTAAGGCAAATATACACTATATCTAATAATGAATTGTTTGAGTATACCTTCTGTCTTGATCAGTTCCAGTGAATTGTAATCTTCTTCTTCTTCTTCACATAGATCTTCAATTGACGAATGATGTAGCTTTACTGTCAAACTTTCTGCTCTACTATGTCTTTTCTTTTTCACTAAATTTTCACTCTTAGCGATCACATTTGAAATTCTATATGTATCTTCCCCAAGGATAAGGTCATGATAGCTATAGGAAACACTTCAGCAACTTCCTTGTCGGCTTAACTAAGCATGCAATCAAAGTTAGGACTGCGCAACTCAAAATGAGTGGACACTTCATTTCACATAGTTGGCTCTACCAAATTAACTCAAACATCATGCTTCTATTAAAACATGTTTAGTGCCTTTGGATATTCATCATTAAATCATAACTAAACATGAATATAAACATGCATATCCTGAAGATAGGCGCAACTCAAGAAATAATGTAAATACGTCGACTCTTAATAGATAATCTCCAGAAACTGTAACTGCCAAAATAGATTAACATAATTCAACTAAAAATTCATATCTAAATCTACGTGTATGAATATTTCATCTAGAACATTTCTACAACATAGATGTAAATATGCAAGACTCCAGAATATCTGTACTGATAATTGCATACAAGACGTTGTTGTATATTATATGATGTCATCAATGACAAACATATAATCAACTATTTGCATAGAATAAAATCTCCAACAATATCCCCCTTTGACATTGATGGCAACATATGATATGAAAAATACCATCAACCCAAAGTATCCTCTTTCTTTTTACAATCTTCTCAATATCCTCATCAAAAGTTCCTCTTAACTGCTACACCTCTTTTTACTGCATTTTTCATTACTGAATAATCCCCCATAGTATATGCTCCCCCTTTGACATCAATGGAAAAGGGTGCCAAAAATAATTAAGCACAGGTACTACTCCAGAAGTAGAGTAGTCAACCATTTATCAGTCACCAAGGATAGGTGCTCTTGCTACAAATTCTAATCAGACTCAAGAAAGGGAATTACTCTCAGCTTCTCCCTGAGATACTCAAAAGTATCTTTTGATAAGACTTTGTAAAAATATCTACTAATTGTTCTTTAGTGCTCACATAATCCAACTTTACTTCTTTGTCTGCAACTTTTTCTCTTAGAAAGTGATATTTTATTTCAATGTGTTTTGTCTTTGTGTGCATCACAGGGTTCTTTGACATATTGATAGTGCTAGTGTTATCATAGTGAATAAAAATAGGATAATCAATATAAATTCCAAAGTCTTTTATCATCTATTTGATCCAAACCATTATTGAACAATTCAATACTGCTGCTACATATTTAGCTTCTGTTGTTGACTGAGAGATACAATTATGCTTCTTGCTTGTCCAAGTGACCAACCTGTCTCTAAGAAATATTGCTCCTCCTGAGGTACTCTACCTATCATCAACACAACCTACCCAATCTGCATCTGTATACACATGAAGTTGTATATTCTCTAAGTTAGGATACCATAAACCATAGTCTATAGTCCCCTTTAAGTATCTGAATATTCTTTTTATTGCCATTA
>MU223097.1:3108976-3121103 GCA_018584345.1 Thuja plicata | reverse complement strand
CATCAACACAACCTACCCAATCTGCATCTGTATACACATGAAGTTGTATATTCTCTAAGTTAGGATACCATAAACCATAGTCTATAGTCCCCTTTAAGTATCTGAATATTCTTTTTATTGCCATTAGTTGATTTTGTTTAGGTTCAGCTGCAAATCTTCCAGTTTAATGCCAACTGCATTAGAAATATCTGGTCTAGACTGATTAAGATATATGAGTTTTCCAATCATAGACTTGTATAGTGTCTTGTCAACTATTGTGGAATCATACTCTTTAGAAAGCTTGCTTCCTGTTATCATGGGGGTGCTTACTAGTTTGTAATCTTCCATTTTGAAAGTCTTCAATATCTCCTTCACATACTTAGACTAATTTATGAATATGCCTTTGTCTGTTTGTTTTACATTCAATCCCAACAAATATTTGATAGGTCCAATCATGCTCATTTCAAACTCACTTTGCATCTCTTTGGCAAATTCTGCACTAATCTTGTCATTACCTCCAAAGATAATGTCATCAACAAAGATAGCAACAAGTAGTAGTCCATCAGGTGTCTCTCTCATGAATAAGTTGCAATCTACTGCTCCCTTTTTGAATCCAATCTTTGTCAAGTAACCATCAAGTCTCTCATACCAAGCTCTTGGGGCTTGTTTAAGTCCATAAAGGGATTTCTTTAGTCTACATACCATGTATGGTTTTTCTGATAAACTAAATCCTTCAAGTTGTTCTATATAAACTTCTTCCTTCAAGTCACCATTCAGAAAAGTTTACTTGACATCCATTTGATATACTTTAAAGTTCTTGAATGTTGCGTAGGCCAAAAACAACTTGATAGCTTCCAGTCTTCTCACAGGGACAAATGTATCAGTGTAGTCTATTCCTTCTCTCTACGCATATCCTTTACATACCAGTCTTTCTTTTTTTCTTACCACTATACCTTTTTCATTCATCTTATTCCTAAATATCCACTTGTTCCAATCACATTTTTGTCACAAGGTCTAGGGACCAGTTCCCATGTATCATTCTTGATTATCTGATCTAATTCTTCTTTCATTGCTTTCTGCTAATTTGAATCATTAGATGCATCTTCAATACTTAAAGGTTCAATTTGTGAAAGTAAACATACCTCTTTATCAACTATTAAACCTTTTTCTTTAGATCTTGTCAAAACTCTACTACTCTTCTCTCCAATGAAATCTTCCTTTGAATGGTATCTGGTTGTGAATTTTGGAACTTCAGGTGTGAAATCCTCATCTGTTATATGTGATTATTCTTTGCTTGTTTCAGGTTCATTGCATGTTACATCAATACAATCAAACATTTCTTCAATAACAATTTCCTTACTGCTAGGCCTGGGTTCATCTTCAATTATACATGCATAATCATAATACCTCCCTTGAATCATAAAATTCTCATCAATCTTCACATGTGTACTTTCAATTATCTTCTTCAATCTTAAGTTAAAACATCTATATGATTTGCTTTTAGTAGAGTAACCAAGGAAAATACCTTCATCGCTTCTATCATCAAACTTACCAACACCATCATCTCTTTTGATGTAGCATTTGATTTGAAATATTTTGAACTATTTTACTGTAGGTACATTACCAAACCAAAGTTCATAAGGTGTTTTGTCTGTGTTTGGCCTTAGTTGTATTTTGTTGATAGTATAGACTGTTGTATTGGCTGGATCTCTCCAATAGGTGTGTGCAACTTTTCCTTCTATCATGATATTTCATGCTATGTCAAGTATGATCCTATTTCTTCTTTTTGCAATCCCATTCTGTTGAGGGGTTCTAGGAGCACTCAACTACCTTTTGATCCCATGTTCTTTGCAATACTCATAAAATTGGTAAGAGGTGAATTCTCCTCCTCTATTTGATCTTAGACACTTTAATTTTAATCCAGACTCATTTTTAACTTTAGCTTTGAATATTTTGAACTTCTCAAAATCTTCAGACTTATCCTTTAAGAACACAACCCACATCATCCTTGAAAAATCATCAACAAACAAAATAAAATACCTTTCTCCATAGTATGATCTTGTTTGAGTAGGACCACATAAGTCTGTATGCACTAGATCCAATTTGTTTTCAGTTGAGTTCTACTTTCTTCTAAATGAGCTCCTTACATGCTTTCCCATCACACATTCCCTACACATAGTATCAACTAGTCTTGCAATACTAGGAAGGTCTCTTACTTCCTTTACATTTCTTATCTTTGCTGTTGTCAAAATTTATATGACAAAGTCTTTTGTGCCATAGACAACTATCATCTACTTTTGCAACAAAACAACTTACTTCTGAATTGAGCTGAAAGACATTACCTTTAGTCTTAGAGCCTGATGAAATCATATCTCCTTGTTTTTTATTAATGATACACTTGTTATCTTTGAATTCCAACTGATATCCTTTATCAAGCAATTGTCCAACACTTAGTAGGTTATGATGTAAACCATCAACATAAAGAACATTAGTTGTCTTGTTCTTTCCATCTAAGGTAATAGAACCTCTGCCTATGATATTTTTGGGAGTGTTATCTCCAAATCTAACCATACCACCTTTTTACTTGTCCATATGCACAAATATTTCTTTATCTCCTGTCATGTGATGTGAGCATCTGTTGTCAATAATCTAGTCAGTTATGATGTCTTCTTTAAAAACTAATGCTAACTCGTGTGCTTTCTTTTCATCTTCATTGTCCATTTCTTCAAGAATTTTCTCAATGTCTTTAATGGCAACGAATCCAATTTCATCTTCTCCTGAGTCATCATCAGTTACACCATCCTCAGAATGATAACATTCCTTAGTATATTTGGTTTTGTAATTTGATCTGTACTTCTTGATTCTTGTAGGACACTTGGATACAAAATGGCCAACTTTGTTGCATGAAAACTATTTGAATGGTAGTTGTCCTTCATATTTTCCTTTACCTTTCCTTTCTTTATTGGAAATCATAGAAATTATTTCTTCTATTTCTGTATCCACTTCTTCTTTCTCATTATTACTAGAGCTGCTTAAGGATTTCTTACCATGGACTGAGGCTTTGAAGGTTGTTTCACTTTTGGGTTCTATCTTCAATATTGAGTCTCAAATGCAAATATTTTGCTGATCAAAGTCTCTCTCTTGAAGTCTTTTTAAAATTGCATAGTCTCGTCTAAGATATTGATCTTTCTCTCATAGTCTGTTCTCAATGTAGTCATCAGTTTGTCCATTATGTCTTCCTCTGAAATTTATCCACCATTATTTCTGATTCCTCACATTGCTTCATTAATCCTCTAATTGTAAGCTCTGATGTTCTCTTCAGGTAGCATCTCTAAGTTGTTATACTTCTTTTTCCATGTCTTTCTCCACGCATTCTTTGCTTGGATATCTCCTTCAAACATATCTTCTAAATACTTCCATATGGTGTAGGCTTTGTCTACTTTCTTAATCTCAGAGAATTCACTGTTAGATAATGCACTTATAAGGGCTTCCTTGGCAATTGCATTAGCGGTGAATACATCCTTTTGTTTACTAGTAGCATCATATTTTGCAAGGTCTTTCAGAGAGGGAACAACAACTTCTTGTGTGGCTATTTCAAAAATGTCAAAACCAACACATTGTAGATGTGTTATCATTTTTTTCTTCCAGTCAAGATAACTCTCTCCATCAAACTTAGGACTCTCTTTTCTAAAGTATGCCATCTGATCTACCTTAAGTTTTTAAGCTTTCTCTCCAAGGAACTTGGCTTTGATACCAATTGTTAGGAATAGTCCCAAGAGATAACTGAGAGGGGGGGTGAATCAATTATCTACAAGATTCAATTATTTTTCAATTAAGTACATAATAAATTTAAACATAAACTCAACAAGATAACACAGAATTGAACAACACAATTTTGGTAACGGGGAAAACCAAATTAGGTAAAAACCCCAATGGGAATCAACACCCACAAATAACTATACTAGTTTATAATGATCCTTGTTAGAAGATCTTGCAACCCTGTTAGGAGGTTATATTTACAATGAAATAATTATAGAGACCTGGTCAAAGGTCGGACCCTATTAGGAGTCTTTTACAAATAACCCTGTTAGGGGTGAGGACACACTGTCTAAGAGCTCATTGCTCAAATGGTGAAGACTACAACCTTCTGTAAGGTAGATATACACTATATCTAATAATGAACTATTTGAGTAGACCTATTGTCTTGATTAGTTCCAGTGAATTTTAATCTTCTTCTACTTCTCCACATAGATCTTCAATTGATGAATGATGTAGCTTTACTGTCTAACTTTCTGCTCTGCTCTGTCTTTTCTTTTTCACTACATTTTCACTCTTAGCGATCACATTTGAACTACTATATGTATCTTCCCCAAGGATAAGGTCATGATGGTTGTAGGAAACACTTTAGCAAGTTCCTTGTCAGCTTAACTAAGCACACAATCAAAGTTAGGACTGTGCAACTCAAAATGAGTAGACGTGTTATTTCACATAGTCAGCTCTACCAAATTAACTCAAACATCATGCTTCTATTAGAACACATTTAGTGCCTTTGGATAATCATCATTAACTCATAACTAAACATGAATACAAACACACATATCCCAAAGATAGGTGCAACTCAAGAAACAATGTAAATGCATCGGCTCTTAACAGATAATCTCCAGAAATTGTAACTTCCAAAATAGATTAACATAATTCAACTGAAAATACATATCTGAATCTATGTGTATGAACATTTCATCCAGAACATGTCTACAACATAGATTTAAATGCACAAGGCTTCAGAATATCTGTACTGATAATTGCATATAGGACACTACTGTATATTATATGTTGTCATCAATGAAAAACATACAATCAACTATTTGCACAGAAGCAAATCTCCAACAAGTCTTCCTTCAAGTACCACAAAGCCAAGAACCTCCTCAAAGGAAGAATATTTTTAGAACTGTAGGGTAGAAAATGTGGTTGATCTCCTACATAGAGTTTTCATAATAGATATTCATATATAAAAGAGACCAATGCCATAATTTAATCCTTTACATTTAATTTTTATTGTTTGTTTGATAATGGATATTAAAATTGAAAGCAAAGACTGATGGAGTAAAATACCAACCTCACATCATAGCAGATCTAAAAATGCCATTTTCTGAAGCCTGTGTTGAGTTTTTCAAAAATCTAAGATAGGACCTGGAATGGAAACATAGAAACAAACAAAAATCATAAATCTTTTTCCATTTGGAGACAGTTCTGATTTGTACCCTCAAGTCAATGTCACCATTTGCTAGAATTTTTGATTGCGCCCTAGATCATAATCAAACTAAAAAGTCTCAGATCAAAATTTTATTTTTGGATCTCAGGAGTTTGCTGAAAAGGGTATCCGGATATGTACTTTGTTTCACTATTCTCGAACTTGTAACTCCCGAAATAACACCTGCAAATATCTAAAAAAGATGTGTTTTAGGGTGGTTATATAGGGTTTTTCCTTAGTCAAACCCCCATTTTGGTGATCTCCACCTCCACGAATAGAGAAATATAGTAGAATGTATATGTATGTGTTGCTCTTGGAAAAATCTTTGAATGTGTAATGTCAAGATCTAATCCTCTAGATTAAAAAAGCTAACATGAATTGAGAATGAGAAAGCAATGCATAGATTTGAATATGATAAAGAAAGCATACCAAGCTGCCAAGGCTAAAGTACTCCTACCAAACTCACAATCCATAATTTCAACCCCATGATAATATCCTTTGAATGCTTGAAGGTTGAAAATGGTGGATCCAAGAAGAAGGAAAAGGAAGGTGTCTCTCTTGCTCCAAAGAAGATCCACAATGGCTTGTCTACAAAAGTTCTTGAATGTATTAATGCATCATCATGTCTTATCCTTTTATATCATCCTCTTTCTTTCTTTCCTTGTCATCATGTCAAAATCATAATTGCATCATATCATCTTATGATTTTTTTTCATGTCCAAATGAAGGAAAAAGAGAGTGTTTATATAGAGATCTCAATATAGACCCCCTAGGGCAATGCAAGGGACCCAAATTCAAATTTCACCTTGAATTATGGTCCAATTACAATCACCAACCAAGGAGGGGATGTATTAATTTGAATATCAAAGAAAACACTTCCGCATCCAGACCTGGGGACCTATTTTAAGTTTTAGTACCCTAATAGGCTCTAGATTTGAAAGCGGGGATCATCACCTGACAGGGGTCAAGGTTGACCTCAACCTTGACCTAAGTAAAGGATGACCTTGACCTTGACCTAGGTCAAGGTCAACCTCAACCCTGACCTAGGTTAGGGTTGACCTCAACCTTGAACTGAGGTTTCAGGATGGTCACCTTGGGAAATCAGTAGGATTCCTAGGTCAACCGAGGACCCAGGGAGGTGAGAAAACACACCAGGATGTTAGATAGAGGCACAAAGGCCAAAGAGTAAATGTGATGAATATTTAGAAGAGCCAATACATAGGTTCTACCCAAAAATATGGAATCATAGAAAGGGTGATTAAGGAGGATCCAAAGGATCCTAACCCTAATTTCACCTAGAAATGCATAATCAAGTGTATGTGCATAAAAATGCAAATCTAATCTGAAATATGTACTAAACGAGGGTGATAAACCTACCAAAATGGAAATGCTTCCATTTTAAGATGATACATTTAGCCCCCACTTTATCTTAGGTATGACACTACGTGAATATGCAAGCTAAAGTAAGAAAACATTGTAAAGGAAAAAGGATATAGCCAAGTCCTCAATGTGGAGATCCCGCAAGAAACCATTAGTATCCACAACCTACAACACAAGGTTAATGAAAATCCATACAACACCTAAGCCTTACTAAGATGGTTTTGATAAATTCATAGAGCCCCTTATGCCCCCCTATTTCGGCTTACTAATTCTGAAAGGTGAAAAAGGGTGATAAAGTTAGATCTATACATTGGATATGCAATTTTTTGAAAATTTCTTTCCTATACCATTTATAGGGATTAAAAATATTCCTAAACTGATTTAATATATTAGGTATCTAAATCATGATTCCAACACCACTGACAGCATTGAAAACAAAGCTACCAAACTCAAGTTATGATGAAAAGAGTGAATGCCTATCTAAATGCATGTAAAAGGAAATTTGAATTTGACCTAAGTAAATTCAAATGAAATCCTAAGAAAACCCTAAGGAAACCCTAATTTGAAGCTATAAATAAGATGAAGAACACTTACCTTCTCATTCTTACCATTTGCAGAGCTTGGAATTGAAGATCAAGATGCCAAAGAGAGAAGAACTTCAAGTGAGTCACGTAGAGGTCCTAAGAGAGTGCCTGGCCAGTGGACAACCACTGCCTGTGGTAGGTGCCCTATTTTTATATTTTTATTGAGAAAATCCTATTTTTATAGGGAAGGTTGACCCTGACCAAAAAATTTTGACCTTGACCCAGTTATGTTGACCCTAACCTTGGTAGGTAAACCATAACTAGGAAGGTCCAGTCCTTTCTGGGAATAATGTCGACCCTAACCCAAAAAGGTTGACCCTGACCCACAAAGATCAACCTTGACCCAAAAAGGTTGACCCTTACCCAAAAAGGTTGACCTTGACTAAGTCAAGTAAGAATTGCAGTTATTTGATGATAGATGACTGATATGTTGTTGTTTGTGCTAACAGGATCTTGTCCATTTTCGAGAACATCCCTTTGGAGGGGTTCTACTAAATCTCAAGGAGAACTTGTCTGAGCTACGGTAGGAGGATATACAGTTATTGAGAGATGTGCTAGGTAGAAAACCTAACACAAATGAGGTTCCATCAGTCTATGATATCAGCCATGATAGAGAGGTGGGAAGAGGATACTTGTTCCTTCCATCTTCCATCTGGAGAGATCACAATTACATTGGAGGATGTGTATAGGATCCTACAACTTCCAGTCCAAGGAGAGCTTGTTAGACCGAGAGTATAGAAGAGTCCTCTTGAGGTGTTTACAAATGGAGCATATTTTTGGGATGATTACCATAGATGAGGACCTGATCATATCATATCACTCTATCATCCATACTAGCAGGTCCGACACCCTTGGTACGAAGAGTGATGCTATGTATACTCTCTTTGGTGGTAATACCCAACATAAAGGGTACAATTTTCTTAGCACCATTCACTGATCTTGTGCACAAGATAGAGAGTGATAGGATTTTTTTTCTCATGGGGCCACAGCATGTTAGCCCATCTTTATCATTATTTGAGTCATCTAGTGAGATTTTAGTGGGAGAGTCTTATGATATGCACCTTGTTACAAGTTTGGATGTTTGAGAATTACACATGTACTCAACCACATGGTGTTTTGGTGATGGTAGATGGGAGCACACTGAGAGCCTTTGCATATCCGCTAGGAGATGTTTGGCAGTATGGAGATATCCTCTTTTGGAGGGTACACTTTGACCGTATACCAGGTGTGGTTGTGATATGGAGACCATACTATCAGATGAAAGGATGGCCATATACTCAACACCAGTTGAGACACTCCTAGTAGTGCAAGCTGCTAGAGGGTCCTACCAGTCATGCAGTGATGCCATATTATTATGATAGAGTTATGATAAATTTTGGTTTGACACAGGGAGTCCCTTGGATAGTACCTCAGTACAGATATCTGACAAGATATTGCCAGAGACCCGATGCCATACACAGACCTACAGTAGAAGATATTGTAGATAGCGATATAGATGACATAAAGGATATAGAGGTGGATCCCACTGTATCTCATCCAGGGGTGAGAAAAGAGTATATCATATACTGGAGTCTATAGGGGACCCATCCTATCTTCCCTGATGAATACCCTACAGGTGATCTAGGTCTTTCAAAGAGGATGCATTGAGGTGGTGATATGCCAGAGGAGGAGGAGGAGGAGGATCATAGAGATGAGGAGGAGCCCATTCCCGAGGGAGATCCCATGGAGGAGGAGAGAGTAGAGGAGAGAGAGAATGAGGGAGCATATAAGAGAGGAGAGGATATGCCCATAGGTGGTAGTACAGATGCAAATGATCAGGCGATCCATGTTGTACCATTGAGATCATGATGACCTCCCCATGCACATACAAAGACACCACCACCTAGACCTAGATGCAGCAAGCGAGGAGAGGGTAGTCACTCCATGCCCCCACCATCTAGATCCTTTGACGATACTCAAGAGGGAGATCCATGTATGATTTATGTAATTGATTAAAATATTTTAAGTAAATGTTTTGCTAGAAGAAGTATTAAAAGATAGATATGTTTGACTTCTGTAGCTAGCGTAACAGAGTGGAGGAACTTTGTATCTAAGGTTTTGAAAGATACCTGTTTATCCTACTGACTACTAGCTAGCGAGCAAGAGTCCCTTATTGGGAAGAGAGATCCTGGCCAACATGCAGATATTTGTGCATGCATCCACTGAGAGCTAAGGTTATGTAAAGAAAGGGAAGAGTGATTGATAGCTGACCTATAGAGATCTTAGGAGCACAACTATGAGATGAGAATATTGAGGAATCGCACACGGACTACCGTACTGAGATCTTCAGCATCACACCACAGAGAAGAAAGAGCTGGGAGCCATCAACCCTCAGAGCATAGAGATAGAGATTGATATCCATGGCATATGTGCCATATATGTACCAAACTCATGAATATTTATATATAAACATTTTGCTTGACCAGTTAGTTCTATGATTGATTACTTGTGCTTTTCATCAATACATAAAAAAATTAACATAAAGAAAGAAATGAAATTAATGTATAAATGTATTCAAATCATATAACCTACAAAATAGACATAACTATTCTATAGGGAATACATAAATACATGAAGAAAATTTGATGTATTACGGATAATAACATTTGAGATGCATAATATTAATAGGTTCCTTAACGGGAACACCATTTATCTCAGCAATCTTATAAGCACCTGAAGTAAAATCATCAATAACCACAAAAGGTCCAAGTCAATTAGGGATAAATTGCCCCTTTTCACTAGGTAAATCATTCACATTCCTTTTATTTTCATATAAGACTAAATCACCTACCAAAAATGATCATTCAATCACTTTATGATTGTACTATTTTTGAAGTGATTTATGATAAGCCTTAATATGCTCCAAAGCATTTATTCGTTGTTCATCCAACATCTCTAATTCTTGTAATCTTTTTTCCCGGAAGGTATCTTTATCAATTATCCCATGGAATGAAATACATAAATAAGATATTTCTAATTCTAAAGGCATAATAACATCAGTGCCATAAACAAGATTATAAGGAGAAGTGCCCGTGGTAGTGCGGACACTAGTCCTATAAGCCCATAAAGCATAAGTAAGTTGAGTATGCCAATCTTTCACATGTTTATTGACTATTTTCCTTAGGATTTGTTCAATAACTTTGTTTGATGCTTCAGCTCGACCATTAGATTGAGGATAGTAGGGAGTAGAAAATCTATGTTGAATACGATATTTCTCCAAGAATTTTGTGACTTCTTTTTTTTTGAAATAAGTACCATTATCCAAAACTATCATTGAAGGAATACCAAATTGTGCTATAATATGATTAAGAATAAAATCAAAAATAACATCTGCAGTAGTAGAGCAGAGAGGAATAGCCTCTACCCACTTTGTAAAGTAATCTGTAGCTGTGAGAATGTATATATGTCCTTGAGAAGAAGCTGGTGAAATTTTTCCAATAAGGTCAAATCCCCAAATGCTAAAAGGCCACAGAGCAACTTGATTACAAAGCTCATAAGCAAGAGTATGAATTAAATTACCATGTTGCTGAGACTGAGGACACTTCTTAAAAAATGTAAAGGAATCTTGTTCCATTGTTTTCCAATAATATCCCATTCTAAGAAGTTTATTAACTAAAGATTTTCCACCAAAATGTCCTCCACAAGAACCAGAATGAGCTTCTACTAAAGCTATCGAGACTTTATTTCTACCAAGACATCTTAATAGAAAACCATTATAAGAATGCTTGTAAAGAGTATCGCCCAAATTAATATAGCGTGTTGCCTGCTTCCTAATACAGTTACGCATGTTCCTTGTTGTCAATTCAGGAAATGTATTATCTTTCAAAAAATGAAATACATGTGAATACCATTCATCCAAATCAAGTTACAACAATCATCATTAACCTTATTAGAAATTGCAGGTTGTTTTGTAAGGAAACTCAGGTGCAGAAACAGCTTCCTACACTAATCTCTAAAGGAAAGTATTGTGCAAATTCTTTTAAATCCTTAAAATTTTAGATTCATTAACTACTTTAACAAAGATATTGCAGCCATATACCATGCATATAGAAAATAGAGAATGACACAATGATTTACCCTGGGAAAAACCTTTCGGTAAAAAACCCCAGCACTCCAAAACCTGCACAATGTATTATCTTCAACACAACGGTTACAACACACTTGCAATGCAAGTTCTTTCAGGAGACAATCGACACTCAAAGACAAATCTAGTAGCACCAAATCATACCAACAATACACTCTTTTTCTATATCAGTCTGCAACCCTAAAAAATGCTTATATCATGTGCTTTCCCTTTTAGGGCAACTTCCAAAGATAGCCGTATTAGGGTTTTACCATTCTCCAAGAAAATAGGAACCCAAAATTTTTTTTTTGATTATGGAAGAGTGTACAGTACTAAACTTTATTAGTTTCCACATGTCTTACATGTCTTCACCCGTCATTGAATCTTCTAGAAATAGCTCTTATGTGTCATAGGAATCTGTCATAACCATTTTAGCCATGATCTCCTTACACACAATTCAAGATGCCGACACATCAAGTGGAGTGACACATCAACATTCCAACTAGACATGTACACTCATACTTAATTACATTATTTGCAAGAAATACATTTTACAAAACAAATAATAAGAATAGGAATTATCCAAGGTTGAGACACCTTATTCCTAACATTCTCCTACTTGTCAAACACCTTGTAAGAGCAATAGGAACATAAAAGGAACTAACAGCTATAGGCCAAAAGGCCTATAGACTCCGAACACCATTTGAACTTCATAGTGCCCATTGGTTTCATTAATGCATCTGCAACATTCTTCACAGTATCTACCTTCTCCAAATTTACCTTTCCATCTTCCACCATATCTCTCACAAAGTGAAACTGCACATCAATGTG